>PVKE010026353.1:0-22379 GCA_004027555.1 Craseonycteris thonglongyai
CCTCAATCCTAATCTTAGTTTCATTCATAATCACCAAGCACTTAAACCCTAATATTAAGTCATTATTTTTCCGGTGAAATGGTCAATAATTGAGGTATTACCCAGAAAAAGCAAGACTGTGGCTGTCTCCCTGGTTATTGTGGAGAGAGAAAAAAAAAAAAAAAAAAAAAAAGGGAAGAGTCCCAAAGAATTTAATTTAAATGCAATGGAAATTTTGTCTGAGCAGACGTTAAACAACTAGAGAAGACTGTTGAGGGAAACTAAGACGCCTTCACAGCTGTACTTAAAAATGACTGTTTCTTCTAAATACAAACATCTTAAGGTTATTCTTAATACAGCAGGCCCTCAAATAATGTCATTTGGTTTAACATTGTTTCATTAGAACATTGACGAGATGCCATAGGAACTTAACTCTTCTTTATATCAATTAGCCTGTGGTAAAAGTGGTTTCATTATATGTTGTTTTGCTTATAGTCACAGAACCTATCAGTGACGTTAAGTGAGGACTTTCTGTATTGATTAGATTTTCCTCTTTGTTCTTGACATGGAAAATTCAACAAGTTCCATTTGGGTTAGAAAATGAGTATCCGCAACTAAGAGAAGATGAAACTTTCTCCCTCGCTAGTCAAAATTTTCAAAGAGAAACATTTTAGGTCTTTTCAATAACAGAGCTGAAAACAGAGGTTAATGATGTTATCTTGATACATTACAGCCTCCTATACAAGTGAAAAGGCAGCTCTGAGGAATGTGAAGGAGTATGCAGGTATGGATGAAGCGAGACTGGCAACAAGTGATTAACTGCTGATGCTTGAGTTACAGGTACATGGAGTTCATTATACTAGTCTCTACTTTTTCCATAATCAAAAGACTTTAAGAAAAAAGAAAGAAGGAAAGGAAAATAATAATACCCTCCAAATAATCAGGAAGAATGAGAGAGTAAATAGGAATGAAGGCTTAAGACAACATGAGTAAGTACATAGATAACACAAAACATTATTTTAGCCAGTAATTTAAATTCCTTCCCTAAATGCATAGCAATGCCCTTTCCTTGATATACAAGGGCTGCTCAGAAATCCAGGCATATAATATGAAAAATAGAGGCACTTACGGCTAAATTTTTTCCCCAGACAGCCCTCTTATACCCATTGCTATACTTATCAAAATTTGTTTACTGGGGTTTTCTTCTGCCCTGTCTTTGATGAAAGGCTCCTAGTTAGCAGCCCACAGTTGAAAGGAAAAGTAAAGGATCTGGATAAAGTATAAGGCATGCAATACAATCCATGAATATCAAAAGCTAATCTAAACAACAGAAGGTTTGGTAAAAAAAAAAAAAAAAAAGCTGTGATGGGCCATGAATTTCCAACTTGAATTTTTACTCCACTAACTACTCAGGAAGTCACAGAAAGGTCAATTACTTCCCATTACACTGCTCTGTGTAGAGTAGGTGCAATATAAATGAATGTTAATTAGCATCCTTGGCTCATTCATTCGATTATACATGGCCACACTACCAAAGCTTGAATTTTAAATTTATGCCACAAGGAAAGTGTTCTGTTTTGTTTGTTTTTTTGAGAAAGCCAACGTATGAGGCGTGTTCTACCTGATATCCAAAGAAGACCATCTGCCACATATCCAGCGTGACATGAAAGGGATCGGTCAAAGGACTGCACAAAAGTCCATTTGTTCTTCTTGGGGCAATATCGCTCAACTGTAGGCAGAACCTGGCGGAGTTCATTTCTGCCCCCAACCGCATAGAGGTATTCATCCATGGCACCCAGCACAAAATGCTCCCGGCAGTTTTTCATGGCTGCTATCTCTGCCCAGGAATTACTGCGGGGGTCGTAACGACAGGCGGTCCTCACAGCACACGTCCGACCACTGGCATGCTCAACTTCCCCTCCTGCTACAAACAGGAAGTCCCCCATGACTGCCACACAATGGTGGCTCCTTCCCACAGGCATGGGGGCCAGCTCACTCCAATTGGCAATGGCAGCTATGAGCGCATTCTCCTGATCAACAGGATTGAAGTACCGAAGTTCCTTGACTTTACAGACCTCGCGCTTTTTCCCACCAATGATATACAGCGTGTCTGACTGGAACCTTGGTTTCGTCCTGCAAGTCTGCCACACAGGCTGTGCATAGATGCTCTGGTGGTATTCCAGGGCTTCGTTGACAAGAGCTGTGGCAGTCTCGCTTGCCTGGACGAGGGGGTGGGACAGGGCAACTGTATGGAGAGTATCCACATCCATCAGGCCAAAGCGGATACACTGCAGGAGTTCATCCATGTACTGATAACGGCAGTTGTGTTCCAACCACCTCACTGCTAGCTGAAACAGAGGGAGGTGAGATGAGAGAATACAACGGTAAGAAAGAGAGAACAAGAAACAGCAGATAGGCAGGTCAGCAAGTATTCTTTCAGACACTTACTAACACATTGTTTTTTCTTATAAATCATGCAACACTGGAATATTATTACAATAAAGTTTTAATTATTTTATTATTTTTTTACAATAGCTTTTATTTTGCCTTTGATTGTTGATGAAATGAGCACTATGTTGCTGATGAAAGAATGTATTATATTACTTTTTTTTATTGTTAATTTATTGGGGTGATATTAATTGATATCAATTCCATTGTTTCCAGGTGTACAATTCTACATTACATTGTCCATACATTGCATTATGTGCTCACCACTCAGAATCAGCTCACTTTCGATCACTGTATGTTTTACTCCCCTGAAATATTTTGATACCCAGCTGAGGATTAAAAATTTTTTCTGCATCAGCAGGACAAAAAAAATCACCAAAGAACTTGGGGGAGCCGGGATGGCTCAGTGGGTTGAGTGCTTGCTGTGCAGCCCCGGGGACCGAGATTGGGTCCTGGCCCCGGCCTGTGCAGACCCACATGCTGAACAGGGGAGTGCCCCCAGTTCAGCTCTCACTGGGTGAGACCCCAGCCCAGTTCCTGCCCTGTGCAGCCCTGCTCCCACCTGTGGAATGAAACTATGTGGAAAAACCAGTGATGTGCAACTATGGAGACTGCTCTGGGCCCTTCCCCTTCTTTCTGTTTCTGTATCTCTCTCTCTCTCTCTGTTAAAAACAATAAAAATAAAATCTTAAAAAAAAAAGAACTTAAGACATTGTTATAAGAGCTAGGAACAATACTAACAACAGTGATGGAGACTTAAGGAATCACTTTGAATGAGCAAGAATCACTTTTCAAAGAATAAAACACTATTGTGAAACAGCCTGTTCCCTTGGCACACCCTATCCCCAGGAAATGTCATTGGTGAGCGGTGTCATCACAGCTCACAAAATATATGTCAACCCATGAGTCAAGATGCTGTATTAATACAAGTAGTGTAAAAAAATATGGTATCATCTGAGACCATAGGGTGTACTTGAGAGAAAATCAATATGACACTAGAAAGAAAAACTACTTTTTTTCCCCTTTGCCCTTTTGATAGGCATATCAGTAAGGAATCAAGAGAAGAAAAAGAAAGATTGCAACCTGTCAATTTAATTTTTTTTCTTAATTAGTTTTCATCTTCAAGACAGTTATTTGCCCTTGTAAGATACTGGCAATTTGTTAGAGCCATTTTTACAGAAACAAGATATAGAGGAGATTATTTTTGATAAACACAATATCAGAATGTAATCCTAACCTTTTGGTTTAGGTCTAGCTCTCTTTCAAGGTGAAAAGGAATAAGAACTTTTGGCTACTGACAAATAGAATTTCTTAAAACTAAAGCAGGTGCATTAAGTTATAAATAACAAAACTGAACAGTTTAGAAATACCATCAACAAAAAAGGAATTCCTGTTCTTGAGAACCTGAAGTGATTGAATTAATGTGACCTAATATTTAAGTTGGCCAAATCTGTCCACACGCCAGCATCAAGAAGTATATCTAATATTTCCAGTCCACACATTTAATATGATCTAATTACTAATTATTAGCAGTGCCTATATTAAATTCGATCTCCTAGACGATAAAAATGTAGATCTGAAGCAATTAGCATGAAAAAGTAATGAATTAGAATACTAAATAATTTCCTTGTGCATTACTTGCTTTCTGATCAATGGAATTGGGTTCTTAGCTTCCTTTTTCAGCTGATGCATATCACTAGGGGAAAAAAGTGTACAGACGGAGGGAGCAGGACATGTAGTGCTCTCAGATGATTACTCTGTGGCAAACACAAGCTGGGTTTTCATCCTGATTTCAGACTTTCAGAGTTTCTGTATCCATTTGACAAATGACTAAAAGGCAATGCATATTTTGAGCTTATCTTTGTAGCTTTCAGAACAAAGTAAATGTAGGTAGTAAATTCATTTCAAATATGCACTGAATTGCATCTTTTTAACAAATTACATAGTTTAGAGAAATAATAAAATAACGTTACTGGGAGCCAGGTGTTACTGTGCCAAGGAGGCAGACAGCATGGAGCACAAATGAGTGATATTGTTTTTGTAGAAACCGGCATTTTTGATTTAAATAAAATACCAACCTGACTTTTAAAATCTGTGAATGGTAACATCAGCAATAACCAAAGATACTGCAGAAGAAAAATATCACTCATCAATTACCAGGTCTCTGCTGAAGTGGGGAGAGTTCCCACAGGCAACATCGTAATTTTTCCCCACCCTAATTTTAGAAGTTTCAAGGGATGGAGTGCCCATTATTTCCCTGAGAAGATAATTCAACAACTTAGTAAATGATTTTCCATTTTCTGCCCACAGAGCTTTCATAGGTTGTCAGGCGTAAAGTCATCCCACTCAAGGTCGTTTCTCATGTGCCGGATAAAATTCTCTGTACCTTCATCTTTGCTCTTGCTCCTTATTTAACAGAGTAATTCCAGCTGATATTGCTTTGCTTTGTATCAATTTCTTTTTTCATCCTAATGTTTCTGCATCTTTCATATGAATACCATAGGAAACAGCACCGCAGAAACATTATAAAAATATCCATGTCTGCAAAGCCTCCTTTTATAGCCTAGTACTGCCCATTTAATTATTGTTCTCTTTCCTCATAAATCAGCTCTTCCTATACCATACTCAGTCTTCTAGCCCATCACTTAACACAGTCCATTTTTTTCTTATCTTTCTAGCAGTGTCACGTATTATGTGAGAAGTATACAAGCCTCAACTAGGCTCTCTGCCTTTAAGAAATCTCTAACAAATCAAATTGGCAGTGGGAAAGTGACCACTGTGATCTATCACTGATTAAATCCCAGCTGTCTCTCTTTTGTCACCCCCAGAACAAATTCCTCAAATCTATGTATTTCAGAATATTTTGTGACTATCCATTTAGTGTTTAGTTCCTGGGATAATTTTTATCTTATTCCTTGCCAATATTTCTAACTTCTCACAGATTTCATACAATTTTCACATCTTAATCATTCATAAATATTTTCATGACAACATACATCATGCATAGTTAGGTTTCTCTTTTCTCTAGATCAAAGGTAAATATAATTTACAATTAACTGTTCTACCACCAACTTCAAAACAATATCACCTAGACATAGTGTTATTTGCAGATTTAAATCCAGTGATTCTCAAATCTAACATGTGCATGAATTACCTGGGGTTTCTGGTCAGAACACAGATTCTGATTCAATAGGTGGGGAAGAAAGATTGTGGGTGTGATTTCTAACAATCTCCCAGGTGACATGCATGCTGCTGGTCCACGGACCATGCTTTAAGTAGTAAGGTTTTAGACAGTTTCCCATTCATGAAACAGTACACTGCTGCCTTAAGTAAAGTATGTTATTTCAAATTTAAGAAGGTTTAAATCAAATAAAGTCTTATTAGGATGCTTTAGTAAAGATATAGGACACTTGCATTATAGCTCAATATTATGGGTAAGACAGTATGTTTCCTATATAGTAAGATATGGGTAAGATCTTACTATGGGAGGGGAAGCTGGGATGGCTCAGAGGGTTGACTGCTCCCATTGAAGTCCTGGGGTCTGAGAATGGAGTCCCTGGTCGGTCCTGGCCCTGGCCCATGTGGAGCCACATGCTGAACTGCAGTGTGTTTCCCACCCCAGTTAGGTTCCCACCAGGGCACGTGTTGAAGGTCTCTTCCCTGGTTCCTGCCTGGTGCAGCCCCACCAACCTGTGGAATGAAACTAAGTGGAAAACTAGTGACATACAACCATGGAAACTGCTCTGGGCCCTCCCTCTTCTCTCTGTCTCTCTCTGACTTTTTTTCTCTCTCTGTCAAAAACATAAAATAAATCTTAAAAAAAAAAAATCTTACTATGGGTAAAACAGCATACTTTGACACTTTGGTTCTATAAGGTCCATAACTCAACAGCTGATTCTGACAGCATAAAGGAAGTCATATAACCACTGTGCAGTTTGCTCTTCAGTAATAAGTAAACAAAAATGTGTTACTATTCTCTTTTTACTTTCATAAAACTATAAAAGAGAAAAGCCACCAAAACCATGGATAATTCTTATTTATCAAAATTATGAGGGAAGCCGGGATGGCTCAGTGGGTTAGGCGCTCACTTTGCAGCGCCGGGGACCGGGGATCGAGTCCCGGCCCCAGCCCGTGCAGAACCATATGCTGAACTGGGAGCTCCCCCAGTTCAGTTCTCTCTCTGTCTCTGTATCTCTCTCTCTCTCTCTCCTCTGTCAAAATAAATAAATAAATAAATAAAAATATATTAAAAACAAAACAAACAAACCAAAAAAAAAAAAAAATCACTTCTCTACCATGTACCCACCACACATCCACTGTTCACTGCCATGATGAATTAAGGGCAAGATGGCAGAAGGAATCCTGAAGCACCTTTCAGGGGTTAGAGACTATAGTAAGCAGAAGGCCGAATCTTCACTGGGGCATCATCCCAGAACCAAAGGACCACAGCTAGCTTTGTAGTATATTTTTGTGTTTATGTTTGAAAATGGTTATACTGGGAAATGGTGATTCTAATGACACGGCACAGAGAAAACATAACTCAAGGAAGACTGAAATCCTACTCTATCTTACTTATTCTGGCATAGTGACATCATCATTACCCTAAAATCTACCATATTTTTTTTTTATTGTTAAATTTATTAGGGTGCAATTGGTTGGTAAGATTACATAGGTTCCAGATGTACAGTTCTCCATTACATTGTCTATGTATTGCAATATGTGCTCAGCATCTAGAGTCAATTCTCTTTCCATCACCGTATGTTTGATACTCCTCCCTACTCCCATATCCCCATCCCCTTAACCCTCTGGTAACCACTAAACTATTAACCATGTCAATGAGTTTTTGTTTCTGTATTACCTTCAGTTTTATATTCCACATACAATTGAAGTCATATGGCTCTTGATTTTTTTCTGACTTATTTTGCTTAATATGATTATTTCAAAGTTCATGTTGTCACAAGTGGCTGTACTTAATTTTCTCTTATCACTGAGTAATAGTCCACTGTGTAAATGTACCACTACTTCTTCATCCAGTCATCTATCAAAGGGCACTTTGGTTGTTTCCATGACTTGGCCACTGTGAACAGTGCTGCGATGAACATTGACACTAGCACATTTTAATTGGAAGGAAAATGAAGCATACACTGAAAGTCTTATCTCCTACATCTTGGTAACAAAGCCAGCAAGAATGGAAAAGAAATCAAGGATTCAGTTTGTGAGAACACAACAAAGAGTGCTCAGGAAACATGGCCATTAGGCAAGATGTTTCCTAAACCACCTGAAACAAGAAACCATCATCTCCAAGGACTATGGGAGCTCTCCCAAGCACCCTATGAAATCCAATCCAGTTCATCTTTCCCTAATGAGAATTATCTCCTCCTAAATGAAGCAGTTGCTACAGCTTATTCCATGTCAGCTCATCTCATCCTCAGATCCTTGATAAGAACAGTGCCTGGCATACAGTAGGCTATGAATATTTGTTGCATAAATGGGAAATTCTTTATAGCTATTCTTAGGCTATTTCTCATATTTTTCTTAAACAAACAATATCAATCCTTATTTATATTTATTTATCTTTCACAGGCTTCAGTTTCCTATTTTATTATCTCACATTTGTGGCTTCCCTATAAAGCCCTTTTAAGATCTAAAAATCCCACAAGGCTGCATGCAGTATACTAGACTTACTTATATTAAAGCCCTGGTTTCTCTCACTCAGATACTTGGTGCTGGCCACATGTATTTGAGGTTCTTTTCAATGTAATAAACAATCGTAATCTTTGAAGCCCTCAAATAAATAATAAGATATTAGGGCAAGAAGAAACTTTAGAGGGTATTTTGTTCAGCTTCTCAATTTTATGAAGGAGATCAAATCCAGACAAATTATCTGAATTACCCAAGTTATGCAGCTAATTGGTGGGAAAGCTGATACTAGAACCTCAGTTTTTAAGTTATACGAAGTGCTTTTCTATTATATCACATCATAATTATTTTTCTGTCAATAATTATTTTAAGGTAGAATACAGGCAGATACACTCAAACCCAAACATAATGTGTTCTCTAAATTAGAAAACATTAAGTGTTTGTTTGAAAAGTATGCTTTGCTTCAAGATATATTGACAACATTTTTTTGTGAGTCTCACTTATGAATTACTTTTACATTAAAAGTAGGTATTTAATGGCATCAAAGAACAAGTGTTTAGATGAAAGGGCACCCTTTGAGTCTTGAATTATTGTATCACTTTATGAGAATCTATATTGTAATTCTACATTATTCCTTGTTAATGAAGCTTAGCTCAAAAATATATGGAAGAATTAATCTTATCTTTTTAGTTTTCTCAGTGTATGCCAACTGCTATTCTATAGAGTAAAATATATGATATATATTTCTAAATATGAGTATATAATCCTAAATTCTACAAAATTTTCTGTACAGGTACATCAGAAATACATTAATTACATGAACAAATGGTACATTTATTACAAGTCCTCAAGTTGTGATCCAAATTCTTCATTGCTGCTCATGTTTGAACATACCCAGATAGAAGCTGCTATTTTTTAATCTAAAAATCCTAAACTTTAGAAAAATGCAGCTGTTTTTGAATTCTAATTCTGCTTATCTATTCCTCTCTCTCTCTCACTACACACATACATACACACACGGTACCAAAAAATGTATACACATTTTAAGAAAGGAGAAAACTGTATTAAAATCATAATGCTCAATATACACTGATAACAAAAGATGAATATGAATCATGCTTGACTTCTGCAATTACAAGAGGTGCTCAAAGTGGTGACCATCAGTATTTATGTAATTCATAGATAACATCTCTTCAAATGTGTATACCTATTTTTGCACTCCTGGTATATGATTTGACCCCAAAGTAATGACAAAAATTCAAAACCTTATACTCACATATATCCTGAAAAATATATGAGTTATGAGGTCATCCCAAGTCCAAGAATACACATCGATGCACTCTTCCATAAAAGCGTCTTTATATCTTGCAACTACGGTTGACACTTAAATACTGGTTTGAACTGTGCAGGTCCACTTATATGCAGATATTTTTCAATAAAAATAAAGTAGGCCTTTCAAATTTCCAGGTTTTTCATCCACAGATTCTACCAACCTCAGACTAAAATAGTATTTTCGATCCACGGGTGGGAATCCATGAATGTGGAGGGCCAACTATACACATTGTTCTGTACCATTTCATGCAAGGGACTTGAGTATCTGTGGATTTGGGTATCCTCTGGGGTTCCTGGAATGAAACTTGCAGGGATATAGAGGGAAGACTATATCTCTCTATAGTTTTAGGTTTTTAGGGAGTCAAAAGTTATACATGGATTTTTGACTGTGTGTGTGTGTGTGGGGGGGGGTTGCACCCCTAAACCTTGTGATATTCAGTGGTTAACTATGTGTATATGTACACACACACACACACACACACGCAAACACACAGTTGGAGAGTATCCAGCCTTTATAAAAGCAGGTCTTATCAGGTGAGTCTTCAAATTTTTTTAACCAATACTAACAAGAGATAAAGCCCTTACAACATTGTCTACAAGCAAAAACTATTTATTTGTCTTGGTTCACAAATATTCTTTTTCATGAAAAAGGATATTCTAATCACAGAACTCAGCAGTCAAAGCTGAGTAAGCAAGGACAGGCATTTCTGTCCACTGCGATTTCTGTCCACCGCCTTATTCTGCCCCTCAGCCAGGAGCAGCTATAATTATTTGCCTACTTAAAAGCTGGTTGCAGACAGCTTTGCTGTAGGGGATCACCACACCCTCTGACTTGAGGGGCCCATGCTGTGAAGGCACAAGTGTCTACATCCTTGCCAGCCCTGTTGTGGCACTGATATAACCCAGGCACCAGTCTCCCCTACTGCCCAAAAGGCAGCACAAATTCCACACTTCCACAAATTCAATAAAGGACAAAAGAAGGGCAGAGGAGTGAACCAACAACCAGCTGACATTCCTGAACCTTCACCAAAGAGCTCTTGGGCAGCAAGCAATGAGAAGCCAGGGAAACACATTTTAACAGAATGAGCAACAATGCACAGACAGAAGTTTTCCTCTCTAAACAGAGTACCAAGAACACTCTCCACCTTCCAATACATTTCCTCCAAGGAAAGCTGAATTAACTATTATACATTACATTAAAGTAGACTATTTTATGTATTATTTTATAATGAATAAGCATAAACATAAAACTTTAGCAAGATACCATTTTACTATTGAATCCAGTTTTCTTAGATATTGAATGCGGGGAGTTTCCCTAGTGCCAGTAAGCAGTACTGAGAATTGCCACGTTAAACTACACAGAAGGTTCAAATAGTGACATATTAAGCCAGAATAATGACTGCCATTGCAAGGAAAATTCACACCAATAAATAAATACACCAGATTTTGTAGTTAGATTCTCTTCTCTGAAATCAAATAAAAATTTCTTGGTCAAGAAAACAACATTACTGGGGCATTCCACTTTTGGATGTCCCTTCTTGTCAGAGAGCTTTCCTTCTTTCAGTGGGCATTTCCACTTTCGGGTGCCCTCTCTCATTAGAGAGCTTCTCCTCCTTTCCTTTCTTTTTAAAGATTTATTTTTATTGTTTTTTGACGGAGAGAGAGACAGACAGAGAGAGACAGAGAGAAGGGGGAGGGCCCAGAGCAGTCTCCATAGTTGACAGCATTAGTTTTCCATATAGTTTTGCTCCATAGGTGGGCGTGGGGCTGCACAAGGCAGGAACTGGGCCGGGAGCCTCCCCCATAGGCCCCAGCAAGAACCGAACTGGGGGCACACCCCATGTCAGCACATGGGTCCGCCTGAGTTGGGGACAGGATTCGATCCTCGGGCCCCGGGGCTGCAAAGCAAGTGCTTAACCTGCTGAGTCATCCCAGTTTCCCCACCTTTCCTTTCTTAATAAACCCTGCTGCTTCACCTTAAAAAAAAAAAAAAATTCCTAAAAAAATTCAAAAGAACCAGAAACCAAGGACTCGGGATTAAAACATTTTCCTCTTATCAGAACAATGAAAATGCTACTATGGAGGAATATTAAAAATTAAAACAGCACTCACTTAAGTGCTATCTATCTGTCTAATCTATCTATCTGATCTATCACCTATCTATCTATACATAGATATCTAGAAAGAGATAGAGACAGAAAAGATGATATAGCAAGTGAACTAATTTAAGAAATCATCAAATCATATGGGTGCTTTTTGTACTATTGTTATTCCTGTAACTTTTCTTTTAAACTTATTTTAAAATAAAAAGTGGAAAGAACTGAAAAAGTTGTGCCTGATAACCATTTTTATATGTATTTTTAAATACCTACTGTAAAACATCCAAAGTAAGAGCCCTTGTACAAAGGGTATCTCTCTCCCATGCATGGGGACACAAGTGTAGAACTGGAGGAGCCACAGTAAAAACTACCTGGAGGCCTGCCACATTTAAGTTCCAGGTTTTTAGGAGGACAAGTAAAAAGTGACCCGAATTGTCCCTGGGTTCAGTCATATAACACAAGAGGACTTTTATAAAGCTTACTGTCTACCAAGGTGAAGAGAAAATAAAGATAGGAAAAAAGATGAGGTTAGTATACTGTGATGTCCTTTCCACTAGTGAGAACTGGCCAACAATTTACGCTGCCATTTGGAAAGTCAATATCAAGAGCAGCATGAGTACATGGCTGGTATTAGAGCAGTCACTAGGCTTCTCATCTGTACAATGAGTGAGTTGATGAAAGAGTCTCTCCTGCCTATAGGATATATGTCACTTATGCATCCACCAAAACGTAATATTTGAACGTAAAGTTGAATCCTCCAAAATTCATATAGATAGAAGGAACCAAAAGTAATCACTGTGTCTAGTATCCAAGCTGCAGATTTCCATAGTACAGTTTTTACAAATCTCTTATTGGAAAAGCAAAGTGATATTTTTGGTTTATAATTCTGTGCTCACCAGAAACATAGGCATGCATGTGGGCACATAAAAGTGCATGTGCACAGGCCCACATGCATAAAATCGGGTTATATCATAGACTTTTCCTTCCTGGGAATAACTTTGTTCAGATCATATTATCCAATTTGATAGAAATCATCTCTTATAAGCTAAAATAATTCCCAAGAACATACACTTTAAATTTGTATGACAACTGCTTCAAGATACTATTTATTTAGAATCCCAGAATGAGAGTTTACATACAAGGGCTGTCCAGAAAGTATTCAGCCACGTAACTATTCTTGTTATATTGACGATGGGTGGTGTTTTTTCTGGAAAGCCTTCATCTAAGTGCAAATAATTTGTAAACTATTCACATAAATTTTTGCCTCAGGACTGTCTTTATTTAAATCTACCATCCCCATATCTAAGATATACAGAGGCATTAGATGAGAAGAATATTTGACAGGACAATAAAGACAACTGACATCACAAATGCCAATGATGTTGCAGAGAAAACAGAACCTATTCTTAGCCTCCTCATACTTGAGCAGAATACAGGAGTAATAGGAAATAACTTCCTATACTTGCCATCCAATGGTCTGACAATGGTTCCTGAGTCAAAAGATACTATGTATCCATCTAATAATTGATGATGTCAGAGAATTACTCGCTTGCTGGACTGAAGACATGAGACTTCTAAGTAAAGTGTATCGTATATATGATGTCCTTCTGGATGTAAAAGGGACCTAACATGTGGTCAGTGAGGTATTAAGCTTATATTGCCAGAAGAATACTGGAAAATGAGAGAAACACTTGGTCAATAGAAGCAAACCCTGCTGTGTGCTATTGGCAACAAGAACTAGAGAGACCCTACAGGGATTACACCATTTTGCACTATTTCCCAAATACTGAATGCAATGAGGATGCATTATCAGGGTGAATTCAGCTGAAATGACCAGAAAAATCCTGAACTTTTTCTGACCACTAATCGGTACCTGCCTATGGAGGCATACGTGACACAAGAAAAGGAGGCAGGGCCTGATATAAAAAGGCCTGTTCCTGAAACTTAATGGACTTGTATATTTATGAAAAATACCACGTACTGTGAGGCTCAGTTTCAGTATTTGTAAAACAAGAATGATATTAGTTATATCATGCGGTTTACAGAATATTGAATGAGATAATATGTGAAAGTGCTTGGTAAACTATGAAGACACAGAATTAGTACAGTGGCAAGGTACCACCAGACATGAAGCTAATCCACCAGTCAATTATCCTTTTGAATTATTCATGATAAAACCAGCATATTCAGACTATCTTTATAAAACACAATATTGTGCAATACTGACACAGATTTCGAGAGACTGATGTAGTTGATAAGCAACTTCCTTCATAGCATTAAATATATCACCTGTTATAAAGTGATGATAAAGTAATAATAAAAGTTTGACAGGTTAATCCAGTACAGATTTTAAACTAGCCCTGACAATGAGCCTATCTATGTTCACACAAATAAACTTAGTAATTCTAACCCAGTAATTTAAGGTCTATGGCTTTGTTAAATTCCAAGTCAGAAAAGCATGAATAAATGAATGAATGAATGAAATAAGACATAGAGACATAAACCTAGTTGTCTCTGCATAACACTCAGTAGGTATTCACTTTCTTCACTGTGCTTGAGTCTCCCATTAAAAGTACTTGAATTCATGTCCATGAATCCCCTTAAATCTCAACTCAGTTAATTTAGTAGCAAGGAAAAGTATATATAAACTAAGCTATCTGGCTTGAGAAAACTAAAATAATAATTGTCTGAGTTAATTAATTTTCTTCTCGTTTTGTTGCTCTGGGAAAAAATAATATAACCATGAATCTTCTCATTTAGTTATTTTCATTCATTCATTCCTCAATTTTTTCAGAGTGTCCATTAGCACCAGAAGCTTACTTTGGTGAGAAAGAAGAGTCTTATTTGCCATTCACTTCCAAGCTCTATTAGCACCATAAAACTCAAGACTTACTCTTGACCTTGAGTGTCTTAACATACCTCATGGAATATGAAATTAGGGGGAAAAAAATCCTGCATATTTGGAAGTTTAAATCTATTGTGTCCACCACATAATAACCATCTTTTTATGTAACCATTTCCTTCATGCCTGTTTTAAATATTGCTGGTACATTTATAAATGTTATGGTTCTTGAAAAAGCTATTTAATTTGTAAACATACCCTGGAGCATCCTGAGAGCATCAAGCCTTTGAATATTTCTTTATGAACTGATTCAATAATAATGAACCAACAGCAGGTTCACTGCACACATAGTCCCCTGAAATTAACCCTTTAATGACCAAAAGGTCTCCACAGGCTCAAGCGCAGTTGCCCCGGGCTACTGATACAGAGAAAGTAAAGTTCCTCAAATAAGTGGCCACTGGAATGAGTGTGGATGTCCGGTAAGTACCTCAGCTGCACTGGAGGGCTTAATGTTCCCCAAATAAAAAGAACCCTCAAAAATCACTTTAAACATTGATAGTTAAGAAATACAATGAGGGAGAGGAGAACCCACTAACTGAAGAACATGATAAAACACTGTCAGGGCCCAGACTCTATTTTCAAGGGATGGAGCTGGTGGGCTGGGGCTGGGTGGCCAGGGCTTACTCTCCTCATGAGTGGATGAGAATAGAGACAGATGTGATGACAACTGTCTTCATTATGTGAATTTCAGCCTGGCTACTGATGATTACATAGAACATTTCACACTGCATTCTCTAACTTCAATTCACCATAGTATAAATAACGGGTGAGATGCTGGGATAGCTCATCAGGATGAGCACTTGCCTTGAAAGCACAAGGTCCAGGGATCTAATCCCCACCCCAGCCTGTGCAAACCCCATATGCTGAACTGCAGCACAACTGGAAATTGCTGAACCCTAAGGTGAAGGTTCTCACTTCTCATGCAGGAGGCCCCAGTCCAGTCCCCACCCCATGAGAACCCACCTCGACCTGTGTGGAATGAAACTATGTCACAACTAATGATGTGCAACTATGGAGAATGTCCTGGGCCCTATCCCTTCTCTCTCTCTCTCTCTCTCTCTCTCTCTCTCTCACCTTCTCTCAAAACAATAAAATCTCTTAAAAAATTAAATAACTGGGGAACAATGAATCCTCCATTCGTATTTTGCAATACCTTTAAGTATAATACACAATATTTTTGTCAAAGTATATACACTCTTCAGCAAAATTATCATACATTGTTGGGGTGGGGGAAGTGGCTTAGAGAGCAAGTCTATTACAGTCGTGTAGGAAAGATGGGTATGTGGAACGATGGGCCCAGTATAAGGGAACCAGTGCTTGACAATCTCAGAAGACTCATGAGGGAAGAGGAGTCTCCAATGGGTGAAGGAATGAGCAGTAGCCACTCCAAAGGCTGTACTAAAAGAAGGGTCGTGTTTGCGCCCCACTGTTCTGGAGGAGACCTACAAGTGTTTGCTGAATGAGAGGAAATTTGAAATTATGAGACTGCAATCAGGAGAGAGCACAGATCTGAGACATCTTTATAAGGTTAGGAGGAAGAACATGTTTGAAGACCAAGGGGATCTTTGAAGGGGTTAAATGACAGGATTGAAGAGGAAAGAGAAACTGGGTCCAATGACTAGCAGAAAGCAGAAGCAATGCCAACTCAGGCCAGGAGATGAAGTGTGAGAAACTGCAGGACCTTCTGATGGGGACATCACTGCTAAGGGGATACAGCCTTAGTGATCTGAGTCAAGGTGAGAGCACTGAGGTGGGTGGGTGGTGGAGGGTTTAGAGGACATAAGAAAACATCTTCATTTTATTTTATTTTATTTTATTTTATTTTATTTTAATTGTTTTTGATAGAGACAGAGAGAGAGAGAGCTGAACTGGGGGAGCTTCCCAGTACAGCACATGGGTCCTCACAGACCAGGGCCGCGTTTCGATCCTCGGTCCCCCACACTGCAAAGTGAGCGCTTAGCCCACTGAGCCATCCAGGCTTCCCCAGCACCTTCATTTTAAACATCAGTTGTCCACAGTTAGACAAAAAGGGTACAATACATTGGGGGCGGTAGGAACACAGTCAGGCTTACAGCAAAGACAATATGAAATAATGAGTTATACTTTCTTTAAGAAGTATAGTGAATCTACAAAGTAAAATCACTTGTAACAGATAACACAATACTTTCTAAACGCCAAATATATATATGTATATATATATATATATATATATACACACACACATACACACACACATATATATATATTGATATATATACACACATATATATATATATATATATATATTGAGATATATGTATATATATATATATCAATTTTACTGGCACATTTCTCTCTTTTTTTTAAAGATTTATTTTATTGTTTGTGACAGAGAGAGAGTGACAGAGACAGAGAGAGACAGAGAGAAGGGTGAGGGCCCAGAGCAGTTTCCAAAGTTGTACGTCATCGGCTTTCAACATAGTTTCATTCCATATAGCTGTGCAGGGGAGCCACGAAGGGCAGGAACCTGGTGGGGGCCTCCACATGGGAGGCATGCCCCCAAGAGCTGGGGCTTGAACCAGGGGCCTCCCACATGGAAAGCTGACCTCAGCGAGAACCGAACTGGGGGCCACATCCCAGTTCAGCATATAGGTCCACACGGTCCAGGGCCGGGACTCCATCCTCAGACTATGGAGCTGCAAATCGAGCACTCAACCTGCTGAGTCATCTTGGCATCCCCACATTTCTCTTTTAATTATCTTTTTACTCCCCATTACTTAAACAAAACAAGACGTGACTAATCAATAATTTCAGTAAGTATCCCTGAAGCCTACTTTATCCATGGTGTCTATACAACTAAACAAAAATAATAATTTGTGGTCTAGTGTGTTGTGAAGAATCTGTTGAGACTATGTACATACATATACACACACACACACATATACGTGGTGAGACTATACAAACATACATATACACACACATATAATATATATAATATATATAATATATGTGTGTTATATATATTACATGTATACACACATATACAATTCTATTCTCATTTATTTTTAAATAAATATTTTAAACAGCACTGTTGCTTAAATAAGGATGCATAAAAACAGTAACTGGACTCAATGACTTAATTCATTTTTGGAGCCTCTTCAGGTTAAGACTGAATTATGGCTTAATGACTCTCTTTATAATTCAAAAACAAATAGCTTCTTTAAAAGCAAGAAATGTGAAAATAGAATACCTAAAGTAAAATTATAATTATTAGGATGCTGTCACTTTAACATCTATAGAATTAATTGTTTTACAATTGACATGTGAGTTAAAACTGTCCAAGCTACCTAGAAACGCGCTGCTGAATGCTCGTGGTGTGGGGGAATGAAGACAACACAAACGAGAAAGCAGAACAATGATCTAGCTTGCAGGTGCCTAATCTATGAGACCACTATGCACAGCTTGGAGACAGAAATAAAGGCTTTTATTTTTCTTTTCCTCTATTTTTCTTTTTTTAAAGGGTATGCATAAAAGAGGACTATAATAAGCTGCACACTGTAGACACCAGCATTATTAGGTGTGTGCATCTTTTTTACCCTTTGCTTCAAATAGTGACAAGATTAGGTGCTGGATTTATACAAATTGAAATTTGCAACTTTTAGTAACCTCCGTACTTCACAAATATCTGTCTTTCTGCCTCAACCCCTCCCCATGCTCCCCAAAGAAGGAAGGGAAAGGAGTAAGATGCTGCGTTTGGAAACAGGAATGCAAAAAACTGTTGAGACACTAGTGAGAGAAATCTAAGGGAACAGAGCCTCCAATTCCATGTATGAGCCCATTTTGCATTTAAGACATTTGCTGGTTTATGTAAGGAATGGTGCAGAACAACTGTGTGGGCTGTTGCATTAGCAAACTGGCCAAAGTATCCTTGTCGTTTATACTTCCCCACTGCACACAATCAGAATGGAAACATTTGCTCTATTGGAAGGCAGTGATAAGGATGGATTTTTAAAGTTTCCATTTTTAAGTGAAAATGAAAGGAAAATGCTCTTCTAGATGTGTTGTGCCTTTGAGCTCAATTTGAAAAAAGAAAAAAAAAGGCAGAGAAAGCTGCTGTGAAGGTCACCGAGTGAAAGAACTTCCTGAGGGCACAGAATAAATTAAATCCCAAGGAAAAAATAAAATGTGATTTCCAGAGTGTGAGGCACAAACTCCAAATGACAATGATTGACAGCCAAACTATATCCGTGCAATATCCAAGATTGCACGTTCTCATTTACCTCAGTGTAGCCAGCAAGCGCCCATTAAACATCCGTCTGATGCCCAAATTAACCTTCTTGGCAAGCTGAAAGAGGCACAAACTATCATAATCAACCTTTCATTATCACAGCAGCCTCTAGTTAAAGGGTCAGAATAATTGTGCCATCAGAGCCTTGATTGTTTTCAATCAACAGACGGCTGGAGTGACAGCTCAGTGATGGAGGGGTCTGATGAAACCGCACCAGGCCTAATCAGAGCAGATGAAAGGAAGGCATGATTGGTGCAAATGAACAGTCGTGCCTCTCCTTTTCATTTACAATCTGAAATTACTCTTAAATTTGTGGGGTTTTTTTCCCCTCCCTTACGAGCACCACTGAAAGAATGTTTGACTTATTATGAGTTCTGACAGTGCAGAGTTATAAAACACAGGTAGGGTTATCAGCTGAGGCTTTAAGTGGGTATTCAGTATAATTCTAACAAATTCACTCTTGAAAAGCACAAAATTACTAAAAAAGCTTCCAGTGACCTAACCTCTCAGTGCTGTTTGATTAACAGACCCATTTATTCCACTGACATTCTAAATGACAGGAAGATAAAACCCGGGGCAGAAATGTTTTCTCTCAATCCCACTGCTCTGTTTACTTCAGTACTAGTTCCTCTGCCCCAGATCCTTACTGTTTTCAAGGAATACCACATTAAGAGCTCAAAAGAACTCATCCATCAGAGAGCTTGGATGAAATAGGGGTTGCTGTTGGTTAAGAGCATGAAACTGTACTGGGAACCACAGGATAGAAAAGGGACTGGAAGCTACCAACTCTACTGCTGATATACCAAAAAGAATATTTGGGAAAAGAAATAAAAAATTCTGTAACAGGCCAGGCTAAATTGAGCATAAAGGACTTAGTGAAAATTTAAACAATATAAAACAATATTCATACAGCAGCTAATGTCCACAAATTATAGACATTAACATTCTTAAAAACTTTAGTGGGAAAGCTGGGATGGCTCAGTGGGTTAAGCACTTGCTTTGAAGCCCCGGGGACTGAGGATCGAATCCCGGCCCCGGCCCATGTGGACCCACATGCTGAACTGGGGTGTGCCCCCAGTTCAGTTCTTGCCGGTGCAGCCCCATGCCCACCTGTGGAGTGAAACATATGGAAAACTAATGTCGACTATGGAGGCTGCTCTGGGCCCTCCCCCTTCTCTTTGTCTCTCTGTCTCTGTTTCTCTCTGTCAAAAATCAATAAAATAAATCTTAAAAAAAAAAAACTTTAGTGATGAATGGAATATACATGTGGAAGAACAAAAAATAAATTTCTAACTTCTACTTTCTTCTTAAACTTGAGATCAACAAACCAATCATGAGAGTATTATGATTCCACTTAATACTGCAAAATAAAGGAAATTCTTCCAGCTGTAAAGCTTAGTAAGTATTGTGTGTGTGCGTGTGTGTGTGTGTCTGCACATGTGTGTGCGTGCCTCTACCTGCGAGTGTAGGTACGATATAAACCCCACCTACGTGTACGTAGGAGATAACAGACAGGTTAGCTGCTGGCTCAGGATTCAGGATAGTTTTAACCTTTCAACTCAAAATTTTTACATAAAACTTAAGCCACTTTATTTGCCAGATTGCACACTGGCATGATGAGATAGGAAACTTAGGGATATATAATTAACAAAGTAAAAAGAAGAGTTATTAAAAACAGCCTGGACTTTTCCATGCAATATTTAGCAAAATTCCCCCAAAGCTAGACCTCATTTTATAGGTTAATTGCTTACCACAAATGTCACAGAATGTACAAAATTCCCATGGTTCTACCTACATGTAAACACACTTCAAACAGGACATTGCTAACTCGTAGGATGTCCTGTAGCATCTCAAAGTTTTCATTTTTATTGTATTTTAGGAGACAATTCTAAAAGAAAGATATCTTGCAAATGCTTCAAACACAAATATGTTCTAGATCCATCCTCGCTCTCCCACCACTTTCTCAAGCACCCATATTCTTCAGCAGTCACCAGACTTGCGTGCACACAGACACCTCCAGCAAGCTTTACTAATGGCACGCACAGCATCCCTGCCTGAAGGACGAGTTCTCCCAGTGTAGGACTGGCTTTTTAAAGCACGACTTCCTTCCGTCCAGAAGGCAGTTTGTGTATTGGTCAAACAGGAGTGGTGTCCGGGGTAAAACAGGATTTCCTAGCTGGTTCACAGCATGAGGAGGAGAAGCAGGCCAGCCTGGGTACCTGCTACCTAACCCCTAAAATCCAAAAGGGGTGGAATTAGTAATTCTCAAACACCACATAACCCCTCTACATGGCTTCATTTTACAAGAGATGAGAACAGAAAGATTCTCCAGGGGACCCACAAACTTCTTAGGTCGCTTCTTTGTTTATTATTTATCCTTTATTCTGAGCTTCACTCCAAAGAGCATATAGTCCTAGAAGTGGGCAGAATAAGAAAAAAAAAATTGCTTCTATTCCACAGCAGGTTCAATGCCATTCTCACAGACAAAGAAAGGGATGTCTAAAGTGTATTTACCTCTTAACTAGGCATCACACTTTCTGGATGGCGAGGTTTAGTTTTACTTTCAGCTGTGAGTAATTTCCCATTGTGATTGGCTGACTTATAGTCAATTTAGTATAATTAGTGCCAAATTACATTGTAATTCACATAGAATTACAAATTAAAAGCTAGATTAAGAGCAAATGAATTAATCAAAATTAATGATATTATGCTCAATTTTTTTTAAGTGTTAGTAAGATAGGTCCTCCTAAAACATTTAAACTTTAGCACACCATCCATCACTCCTTCAATTACCTGATTTACTTATGTGGCCAGAGGAGGTGGTGTGTGGGCATTTCTCATCAGCAAGAACACACACAAAGAAGTTGTGTACATTTAGCCGCCGGCTGGCAGGGCTCTATTTAACTTCTGTTATTGAGGCATAAGATCTATGCCACTTATGGAAACTGACTTATAATACTTTCTACAGATAAAGGGGACCAATGTCCAAAAAAATACTGTGATATCTATTAGAACCATCAAGGATTTTTTCTCCCTAAAAGAATTTTACCCCTGAATATGTTTTGTCTACCAGAATACTGAAATCTGTTTTCTTTCCTCCAATGTGCCACCCCAAGAGATGAGAAAGTGGTCTAAGGAGTAGAATCTCACCACAGTGAACACATTACTGTATATTGTGGACACAAAAAACAGTCAAAAAATTATATTTATCTGTGAGTGCTGCCCATGCTTGCTATCTTAGAATGACCACCTTTCTCCTCCAGGTATGTCACATTGAAGTGTTCTTTCTTTTTGCTTGTAGCAAAAATTCTGGAGGCAGAGATGGGAGAAGCAGAGTAAGGATATCAGTGTTCCACAACAAACATCAAGTCTCCTCCAGACAGTTCTTTTGAATGTTAAGAATTCCAGGGCCTCCAAGCCACCCCCTACTCCCCCAGCTAGTTTAGATTCTCTCCCTTAGAATGCCCACAATAGGAAATCACTATGGTCTGGCATGGCCAACTGGCACGAACATGGTTACTGGCCACTCAAATGGCTCTGCAAGGATTCCCATAGAAATATTCTGCCGATGCAGGGTATGGGCCATCGACCTATTTCTACTGGAAAGAGACTAACATTGATTAATTTCAATAAATGATTAATTTATTGAAAATTAGGGTAAATTAGGGGAAAAAAGGAATATGTACAGGTTCAGTGACCAAAAGTAACCTCA
>PVKE010026354.1:0-22379 GCA_004027555.1 Craseonycteris thonglongyai
CATTGACTTCATTGCTTTAATGCTATCTAGCCCAAGCCACCATTACTTCTTAGCAGGACCATTAAAATAGCCTTCTAATAGATGTCTCTCTGCTATTCTGATGTCTCCCCCAGTTAATTATCTATAGACAAAGATTTCTGTGAAATATAATGTAAATGTTGTCTCTCTTGTGAAAAGTTCTGACAATTAAAGGTTTCCCATAGTAGCCCTAACAGGACCTTAGTCCCCAATTATTCCTCTCCACCCTTCATAATAAACCCAAATGGTCCAGCCAATGTCTATGAAATCAGAACCCTAGCCTTTCTGCCACTACATCCTGACCCATGATTCACTGAAGTAAATTTTTCCATACTTTCTAAGAACTTGAATAACAAGATTCTCAAGAAACTAAACTTTGACCTTTTCCAATCTGTTTTATAATACCTTTTTGCTTCATATTCACCCAGAACACTTATCTTAGAATTGTTCTCACAGTGTAATATTTCATAAAACCTGGATTTACAGTCCTTAGTTGGTTTTCTTCTTTGACATTTTTACACTTAATGCTCTCATGTGCCTCCCCATAAGTCTCAGAAAAAGAAAAAAAAAGTAGCTTTACGAGGCTGCTCATGACCTTCCTTTCTATTCATTTCTTGCTCACTGTGCTAGCTACTCAGGCCTATCTGTTTCTTAAGTAAACCAGGATTGTTCTCCATAATGGACTTTATCCTTTCTGTTTACTGCTCTACATGAAAGAACAATGCGTTTTCATTGTTGAGCAGTGAAAATTTATAATTTTTAATTATAAACCTGTGTTTTCCATCAAATTACTTGTTGCGTGAATTTTGGGACACCCTTTATACACACACACACACACACACACACACACACAAAGTTGTTCTCTTACATATTTTAGAACTTTTACCAAATGTCACCTCCATGGACAGAACATATCTCAGCAATCTATTGTTAAAAATCTAAAAAGAATTGAGGTCAGCCTTGATAATTCCCTGAACAGGCAAAAACAGTTTAGTCATATAAATGTTAGGTACGAAGCTAGGCGTGAGTGACAGGGAGGGCAGAAGATAATATCATCAGCACTTTGCACTCCCTTGGGACCACCCAGGTCCAAACCCCAGCCCCCCTGAGAGACTAATTTTGTGATTAGAATATCCCAATAAGAAAGAAGTAAAATCCAACCAGAACTATCTGGTTTCGGATGCAGAAAGAAAGAAGTTATATAGCCTACACATGTCAATCAAATGACTTAAGGCTGTATGTTAAATGACCCAAGTCTATACATCATATGCAGGGCTGACCCAGAGCCAACAAGTTAAATCCTTCAGGGCCATTGTCTCTCTTGACCAGGTTTGTTTCTCTGTTGAAATATATCTCAACAAATCTTTACTCTGCTTTCCTTTGTTTCACTTATCTGTAACTGTTTACTGTGTTTGAGCTCCTCCCCACTCCTGGAGGAAACACAAACAAAGCTTAATTTAGCTTTTTTTTTGCAAGACTAGCCTGACCTGGGTCATTTATTGTTTATGCCTCCGGAAATCATAAGCAAATTGAACATAAGATAACCACTGAAAATTCTATTATAACCAATCACTATAGATTTTTTTCATCTTTATTCTATGCACCTATATTTTCTTTGTACTAACCTTCTTTTTTTCTTTCTTAATCTGTGTGTCATATTAGTCTCTGCTCTCACAAATTGATAAACACTTTGTAAACTTTTGTCCCTCCTGAAGTACACTAAGTATACTAAGAATCTCTTGTTTACCTATGGATTAATTATTGAAAAATCAGACATCAAAAATTTTCAGGGAACTTTTACACACATCATTTATTTAATTCTCATAAAAATCATGTACTGTCAGTAGGAAAGCTCTCATTATCCACTTTCTATAGACTCCTAAAAGTCTCAAGTCTCTTGAAGCTTCTTTCCTTATCATCACTACCTTCACTCTCAACCAATTATCTCAAATAAGAACAGAGAAGACAATAATACAACACTGTCCATGAAAAATTCTTCATTATTTTGTTGTAGTATCTTGTATAAACTATGGCAGTATTATAATTTGTTACTTAAAATAACAGCTCTTTGTGGTGTGCTAATTCTGATGTGACTCTAGTTGGAAGACTGGTAGAGGAAATTACATAATCACAGTGAAAGTAGTAATTAGGAAGTTAGTCACAAGCAACAGATGGGGCAGAAGGTCACCCCCCATGTCAATTCCCCAAAGACCACCTGGCCCAGCCCTTGGAGATGAATTATGTTCAAAAGAAGTGGGGAGGGCAGTATAACCCAACCAGAATTATCTAGTTTTTTATGACTACACAGAATGTTAAATCTTGCCCTTGGCTTAACCTTAACCTCATTAAAATGTAATAATAATAAATTAACATTTAAATTTGTCCCCTACCCCGCCCCACCCCACCCCACATTTGTGGGTGTTTCTGTATGCATTCTGGGTTAGGGCATGCACAGAAAGAAAAGAGTCGTATGACCTACACCTGTCAATCAAATGACCTAGGTTTATACATCACATTTGCAGGGCTGGCTCTGGGACATAAATAAAACCCGAGTCCCAAATCCGTCAGGGCCTTTGCTTCTCTTGGCTTGGCCTGTTTCTCTCTTGAAACATATTTCAATAAAATTTTATTCTGCTTTTCTTTGTTCTGCTGATCTGTAATTTTTTACTGCATCAGTGGAAAAAACTGAACTTCATCACCCCCCTCGGTACAATAACAAACAGGTATTAGAAATTATGATGGAGTGGCCAGGAGAAGTAAAAATAAGACCTTTTCTATAGTTGCTAATGGATAATTTTGTAATTAAGCCATTTTACTTACTCTGACACATAATGGTAATTGAACTTCTGTTCAACACATTTATCCAGAAAAGAGCATCAAAGCATGTTTGAAGGAAAAGATACATATTCTTAGAAAAAATATGTCTCAGCACAAATTTTAGTAAACTCATGTATTAATTTTAAAGATTTATTTTTATTGTTTTTTGACAGAGAGAGACAGGCAGAGAAAGAGAAAGGGGAGGGCCCAGAGCAATCTCCATAGTTGACAGCATTAGTTTTCCATACAATTTCACTCCATAGGTGGGTGCGGGGCTGCGCAGGGCAGGAACTGGGCCAGGAGCCTCCCACATAGGCCCCCAGCAAGAACTGAACTGGGGGCACACCCCAGTTCATCACATGGGTCCTCCTGGGTCAGGGCTGGGATTCGATTTTCGGTCTCTGGGTCTGCAAAGAGAGCACTTAACCTTTACAGCCCATTCAAATAAATCCAGGATAACTTCCCTATCCCCAGGAAACTTTAGTTACTCACATTTTGTGTGATATATGGTATAGGTTTTAGGGATTAGGACATAGATATCTTCTGGGGAGCTAGTATTTACCACAAGCATAAAATCGTTTTTTTTAGGCAAGTTGTCTCTAGAGTCTAATTTAGTCATGGTTCTCCAGAGAAATAGAACCACAAGAGATAACATATTTATAATATAATTGGAGACACTTTAAAATGAGGCCAGAGTTGGCCTGACAGAGGAACTGCCTTGCATGTCTTATGCCTCAAATCTTTGGAAATATTAAAACAGGGCAAAATGAACTTTGGGCATAATCACATATATCCTTATAAGAGGGAGATTTGACAAGAAGAAGAGGAGAAAGGCACCACAGAGACAGATATTTGTGATTATTAAATCACAAATAAAGTGATGTGATTAAAAGTGAAGGAATGCTGAAAACCCTCAGAAGCTAGAAGATACAAGGAACAGATTATCCCTTAGAAGAGCATCCTGAAGGCCATACCTCTACCAATATCTTGATTCCTACTCATTGAGACTAAGTGCAGATTTCTGGCCTCTAGAATTGTGAGAAAATAAACGACTGTTGTTTTAAACCACAAAGTTTGTGGTAATTTATCATAAAAATGGTGAACTACTATCATTTTCACTGTCAATATAGATCTTCCCTTTTACTGATTTCTACTTTCTATAGAGTTGGAAATAGGCAGAAAGAGAGAGAAATAATATTACTGTTTGTTCAGTATAACCCTGTGCCTGGTACAGTGCAAGACATAAAACACATAGTCTCATTCTCTTACCTTCCCAAAGTATCTTGCTGAAATGTCAAAAAAGTGATCATGGAAATACATACCTCTCAGGTTATTATGCAAGCATGCTGACATCACATCATTAACATTCCTCAATGGCTATCTAGAGCACCATGCAGGGAATACAAATATAGCCAAAGGAGAGTTTCGTTGTGTAGTACCGTGTTTTAAACTCAGTTGAACTTAGAGAATTTTTGGCAAGAAATGAGCTAGGTCTCCAGTCCTTTACAGTTTCTGCTACTCAATTCTGATTATTCCTGCTGACCACAGAATCACATTTTCCCTCTGGTCTCTGAAGACATTTCAGTGTGTG
The DNA here is from genome assembly GCA_004027555.1 of Craseonycteris thonglongyai. Classification (NCBI taxonomy): domain Eukaryota; kingdom Metazoa; phylum Chordata; class Mammalia; order Chiroptera; family Craseonycteridae; genus Craseonycteris; species Craseonycteris thonglongyai. The sequence goes on from PVKE010026354.1 coordinate 4,427, forward strand.
ATTCTGGCCTAAATAATTCATGCCAAAACTCCTAAAGATATCATACCATAACCTCTTTCATGATGAGTTCCTAGTTACCAATCACATGGCTTTTTCTTTTTACACATTTTTTCTTTTCTTTTTTTTTTTTTAATCTATTTTTATTTATTTATTTATTTTTGACAGAGAGAGATGCAGAGACAGAGACAGAGAGAGAACTGAACTGGGGGAGCTCCCAGTTCAGCATATGGTTCCACACGGGCCGGGGCCGGGACTCGATCCCCGGTCCCCGGGGCTGCAAAGTGAGCGCTTAACCCACTGAGCCATCCCAGCTTCCCCATTTTTTCTTTTTATATTTTATTTTTCAGTAGTTTTTATTTTATATCTTCAGCTTTATTAAGAGGTGATTGACAAAAAAAAGGTATATACTTAAGGTGTACAAAGTTATGTTTTGGTTTATGTATACACTGTGAAATGACTACCACAATCAAGATAATTATCATATCATTATCTCACATAATTACCTTTTTTGTAGCAAAAATTTAAGATCAACTCTTTTAGTAAAGTTCAAGGATACAACATATTATTAACTATATTCACCATAGTATACATTAGGTCTTCAGCATTTATTAATCTGATAAGTGAAAGTTTATTTTGATCAAAGTCTTCCCAATTCTTCACACCAGTTTCCTGGTAACCACCATGTTTTCTGTTCTAGAAGTTCAGTTCTTTAGATTCTAGAAGGAAGTGAAACATGCAATATTTCTCTTTCTGTTTGGCTAATTTCACTACCATAATATCCTACAGGTTTACTTATATTATAGAAAATGGCAGGATTTTCTTCTTTTTATGGCTTAATACAAATATATATCAATATCACATTTTCACTATTTATTCATCTGTTGAAAAACACTTATATTATATCCATATCTTGGCTATTGTATACTGTGATGAACATTTATCTATTTCGTTAAGATACTGATTTAATTTCCTTTGGTTATATGCCCATAAATGAGATAATTGGATCCTATGGTAGTTCTACATTTAATTATTTGAAGAACTACTAAATTGTTTTCCATAAAGGTTGTAGCAATTTATGTTCACACCAATACTGTACGTACAAGGGTTTCCTTTTCTCCATACTTTCAATACCACTTGTTTTCTTTTTTATTTTTTTGTAAAAGCCCTCTTTTCAGATTTAAGGTGGAATCTCATGGTTTTGATTTGCGTTTCCCTGATGATTACAGATGTTACATATCTTTTTATATACCTATTGGCCATTTGTACAACTTTATTGAGAACAAAATGTCTATACAGATTCATTGTTCATTTTTTAATTAGGTTAAGTGTTTATTTCTATTATATTGGGTTATAGAAGTTTCTTGTATATTGAATATTTTGAATATTAACCCTTTAGCAGGTATATGGTAGGAAATATTTTCTCTCAGTCAATAGGTTACCTTTTAATCTTATTGCTTGTTTCCTTTGTTGTACATAAACTTTTAGTTTGCTGTAGTTCTACTTATTTATTTTTGCTTTTGTTTTCTGTGTTTTTAGTATCATATCAAAGAAATCATTTCTGAGATTGATGCCAAGACGATTTACTCCTATGTTTTCTTCTTGGACATTTAGAGGTTCAGGCCTTGAACTTAAATATTTAATCTATTTGAGTTGATTTTTGTGTACATTGTAAGTTAGGGATTTAATATCATTCTTTTGCAGCTGAATATTCTATTTTTCTATCACCATTTATTGAACAGACTATCCATTCCCTGTTTTGTATTTTTGGTAACTTTGTCAAAAATTAACTGACTATATATGCATGGGTTTATCTCTGGGCTCTCTATTCTGTTCCACTAGTTTATGTTTCTTTTTTTATGCCAGTATCATATTCTCTTGAATACTACAGCTTTGTACTATAATATGAAATTAAAACTTGTTATATCTTTACCTTGGTTCTTCTTGCTAAAAATTGCTTTAGCTATTTGGGACCTTTATGGTTCCATACAAATTTTTTCTATTTCTGTGAGAAATGCCACTAGAATTTTGATAGGGATTATATTGAATCTGTGGATTGCCTTGGAAAATGTAAGTGTATAACAAAGTCAACTCTTCAAATCTATGAACATGAATGTCTTTTCAGTTATTTGTATCATTTTCAATTCTTTAAATAAATATGTTGTAGTTTTCAGTGTATATAGATCTTTCACCTCCTTAGTTAAATTTGTTCTTAAGTATTTTATTTTTTCAGATGTGATTATAAATGAGATTGTTTTCTTAATTTCTTTTCAAATACTTTATTGTCTGTGCATAGAATTGTAATGATTACTGTACTTCAATTTTGTATTTTGCAACAAAACTACTTTCTCTAGTCCATGGGTGGTTGTCAAAACAGATGTTCCCTGGTCATAACAGCTAAAAACTCCTAACCTGCCATCGACTGCCCTCTTGCACTTTCAAATAAATATTACTTTTGTATCTATACAAAACAAAACAAGCAAACAAAAAACCAAACACACATTTTTTGCTCTTTTCCACAATGTTCAACATATTGCTTCAATGACACAAAAATATCTTCTTTGTTCCTGATTCCAATTCATTTGAAGATTCAGTTCAATTTTTATCTGTCCTATAAAATCTTACTCTGAAGTTCCATCTTACTCATCTGTCCCTTTTATATGGTCTTATATTATATATTACTATATTATAATATAGAATTATATATATAATATAGAATTATATATAATATAGAATTATATATAATATAGAATTATATATATAATTCTTAGAACTATATATATATCATTACTTGTGCGGTAATGGATACCAAGTTAATTAAAAGAGGGATCATGTCTTATTTATATTCCCAATACCTGGCCTGGTGCCTAAAGCATGGGATATATTTAATTCACTGAATAACTTTTATCCACATAAAACCCCTATGATGTAGATATGATGTTCATTTTATATGTGTAAATGTTTCAATTTGGGACAGGCCAGCATATTGAATTCAATAAATCTCACTCACTCTTTAGGCACTGTGATTGCATTTTCATTTTCAATGGTTAATTGTATATTTTGTGTGGAAAGCTATCTAAGCAGTGATCATAGAAATTTATGTCTCCAAATTGTCAATGAAATTGGCACATTTCAACTTCATATTATCTTTCCTGGGCTTGTAAGTGCCCTCAGGGTGAAATAGTGATTGGAACTATGAATGTGGACAATTTGATGAGGAGAGGAGTACCCTGATAATTTTTACAATAAAGATTTGATCATAAACAAGTGTATGATAGACTGAGGCCCTGAGAAAAGTTAGGCTATAAGAACAGGCAGTGGTGTGGATAATAGAAAATTTAAGTCTCATCAGGGGATACCCACAAGTATAAAACAAAGAAAAACTGACATCCTGCCATTTGGCAAATGGTGATGGTCACGTAATGTGTTTCTATTTGTTAAAGTGTCCATTATGAAGAATTTGCAGGTAAAATAAAATGAAAAATTGTAGAGTCATTATTGTGATGTTGGCCACATAGTCAATGGTATCTTAGTTTTTATCCTACTTTTTTCTATTTGATGCTAAAATCTAGTGGCTCTTTTAATTACTAGGTTCATTGGTTTTTATCAATTAATTCAATTTCCAGAACATTTTTTAAAAGAAAAAGGTCATTTCTTTTATTTTCTATTGTTTTCCATATTATGTCTAAAAGTTATTAATTATTCCTCCAAAACAATAACTTAAAATTTTCACTGTTATAACAATGTTTTAAAAGAATATTGTTACACAGTCCTCATAATAAAGTGTTTATGAGCTGTGAAAAATTATTTATTTAATTTAAGCAGTAGTTTATAAGACTAAACTACTGTGTATAAAAGAAGGAATGCTGGTATCTTGGCTAAAAATTGGATAAATGTACATTAGGGCAAAGCATTTAGATATAATTATTAAGATATTATAAAGTTGCAGCTGGTTGGAGGAGATCAGAGCAATCCACAAACCAATGTATATAAAGATAACTAAGAGATATTTTATCAGAAATGCAAAAAGTAAACTCAAATTCAAGATGACAAAGATTTAGGTGACTGGGAAAACTATGGTTTGATGCACACTATTTACAAAGTCTCAACTTGTTGCAGAAGTGCTGGTGAATAAATCTGAAGGCACTGCTGTGTTTGGCGTGCAGGGGGAGCTATCATTTAGCATTCAAAGGAGGGTTTTGTGTTACTAGAAAATTTGGACTTTAGCCACTAAGGTGGGAGGAAAATGTTTTGTAGAGTAATAAAGTTCCTATTGTACCACTTACTCTTTAAATATGCTTATCTAAAAATATAGTACAAATGGACTTATATTCTAGATCAGGAGTTGGCAAACTTTTTTTATAAAGATATAAATAGTAACTATTTTTAACTTTGTGGGCCATACAGCTCAATCTTTATGCTAACCACACAACTTTGTTATTGTACTACAGAAGTAATTGCAGACAATACACAAATAAGGGGATGCTTGTGTTCCAATAAAACTTTATTTGCAAAAACAGGTGGTAAGTAGTGTTGTCCTGCCTGAATGCCATACTTTCCCAATTCATGAGTTAAAGAAACATAATCACAGTAAATGTTAACTTTTCTTCTTATCTTTGTCTAGGACTAGACAAATATCATTTTGCAATGTCTATAAACTAAAACTATCTCAAATTCAAATCTTGGACATAAAAAAACAAATTTCATTAAAAATGCATAAATAGCATAACAAAACAAGAACTTGTCTGAACAGATAGGTATCGAATAGAAAGAATCACCGAGAAATCAAAGTAAATGCTTTCTGGTTAAACAATGTCATTGCAAGAAACACACAAAAATATATTATTCTATTCTAAACCAGGTTGATTAGAAGAATTCCACAATTAGATGTCTAGTCAAATTTCTCAGGTTTACAACAAATGGATCATACACTAGACTTATTGGGGGACCACATTATAAGTTGTATAAATGCCTACCCACTGCACTGTATAATTGAAGATAATACAAAATAATTTTGAATGCCAATTATAATTAAAAAATATATGTACAGTCACTGGATGTAGAGTACAGCATAGGGAATATAGCCAATAGTATTGGAATAGCTATGTAAGGTGTCAGAGGGGTAGTAGGCTTGTTGGAATTATCACTTTGTGAGGTGTGTAAATGTTTAATCATGTTCTTTTATACATCTGAAACTAATAAAAGAAAGAAAATATAAAGCAGAAAATCTGTAATAATCAGAAAAAGATCAAGTTACAGTAGTAAACAAAATTTAGTTAATGTTCAAATTTTTTCACATTATGCCCTAAAAAAATTAAAAACATATTTACAGTGTTTTATGGAAACAAGTTCATAAATAGATTAAAAAAATATAAGGCCAGTCATTCCATAATTTTTGTAAGACAATGCTGTTTATCTAAAATATGGGATAGACTACAGCCATAGTAGTAGACATAAGATAATTTATAAAAATAAGATTTGTTAATATTCACTTAAAAGTATGGTAATATAATTACTCAGATGATTCAATACAACTAAAATAAAAACTATTAAAAATGGATACATTAGTTATTAGGAAAAATGTAGAAAAATAAATATAAGGTCTGGTTCTATTATTCATAACAGAATTATAGAAATCCCTCAGAAAACTAAGCAAGAAAAATGAGATAACATTCATCTTAGAACACAACATATGGCACTTTCTACCCCCCCTCCCATATCAACTGCAAGGATGTTTCCTCTCTACGTATCTTCTACTTATCAAATGTGAAAGATTAAAGTATATTTCTCTGAAAAACTGAAATGATATCCCCCTAGAGTATAAAATATTCCTGTAATGAATAACTCATAGTACAAAATGACTAATTCATTATGTGTCTTCTTGACTGTTAGGCTCATAATTTAAATTTATTACATGATTAACTGTAATTCATCTTCATATTTTTCCTTAATTTTCTGTTGTGTTATTTATATTTCCTTACTTATTGATTTGTAGAAGTAATCTATATTTAAGATACTGATTTGTATCCCATTTTGTTTATAGCAAGTGTCTTTTCCCAGATTGATAGTTCTCCATTTATACTTTTTATGACCAGAAGTTCTTATTTAAAAAAACCCAAAAAACAAGAACCAAATATATCAGTATTTTTCTTAATGATTTTTCTTTTGTAGGCCTTTAGAACATTTTCTGTACCCAAAGGAAAAAAAAAAAAAGTTTTGTTTTATAATTTAAGTATATATTCTGTTGAAAATTAACAAAATTTTTTTACAACATAACATACCAATGTGACATCTCAGAATAACAGTGACGAGCAACTTAAACACAGTTAGAGAATACGTAAAAAAAAAAGAAAAACACTTTACATACAGGAAACTGCACTCAAAATGGCATCAGACTCCTCAATATCAATTCAGGATGCAAAGAGGCCATGGAACAATGCTTTAAAATTTTTAGAAAAAATACTTTTCAATGAAATATTTTTTCTCATCTAAACTGTCAATGAAGAGGTTAAAATAAAGAAATTTTTAGACATGCAATGATTAAAAAGCTATACCTTCCACGTACTATTTCTTAGAACGCTTCTTTTTTTTTTTTTTTTTTTATCTTTTCACATTTATAGAGAGAAATTATCTTTTTGTCTTCAGTGCATATTTATTTCTATTTTACTTTTTGACAGATAGAGAGACAGAGACAGAGACAGTTAGAGAACCGAACTGTGGGAACTCCCCAGTTCAGCATGTGGGTCCTGCCTGGGCCGGAGCCGGGATTCGATCCCTGGTCCTCGTGGCCTCAAGGCGAGCGCTCAACCCGCTGAGCCGTCCCGGCTTTCCCCTTAGAACGCTTCTTGAGTGTGTACTTCAGCAGGATAAAAAACTGAGTTAAGACAAAGGAAAGTAAGGAATCCAGGAAGCATATTATCCAACACAAAGTACTGTTGAGAAGTCTATAAATTTTATTATGTTACAACCATGAAACTCTAGATTCTTTGAAGAGCTGTGAAGAAATGAATAGCACTCACAGCACATACTTTTGCATGTGGAGGTAAGGTTGCTATTTCATGACAAAGTATTTACATGGATGTTTGAACTTAAGCCATGAAGTCCAGGTATTTTTTGAATACCATCGTTTACATCTTGCTCCAAAGGTTCAGAACTGTGATTGGTTTCAAAGTCTTGCATATTTATCAGCTATTCTTCTAGAAATAAACAAACTCAACTTGGGGCTTCAAAACAGCTCCATCACTATATTCAAAGTAACTGACAAATTTGCATCAATGATGAAAAAATGGACTTTTAGAAAGCATGTATTGAAAAAAGTCAGCTTGAAGTTTTTGAAACTCTGCATACCTTCTCATCGGAGAATGGCTTGTGCTTATCCCAAATATGAAAGAGAATGTTGTAAACCACTTGAAAGGTTGTTGTTTTTTTTTTAATTAATTTATTTATTTTTGACAGAGAGAGAGAGAGACAGAGACAGAGACAGAGAGAGAACTGAACTGGGGAGCTCCCAGTTCAGCATATGGTTCCACACGGGCCAGCCAGGATTCGATCCTAGGTCCCCGGTGCTGCAAAGTGAGCGCTTAACTCACTGAGCCATCCCAGCTTCCCCTTGAAAGGTTTTAAAGTATCCTTTTATAAGTACTTTCCTCAACATGGAAAAGAAAACAACTAGATTGCAGGTTTCTTCAATAAAGAATTCTTCAAAGAAGCTGAACTACCAAGCAATGAAAAAGAGCAGTTAATCAAACTTTCAACTGATGCTTCTTTAAATTTTGATTTTAAAATAAAACATCTTATTCCCTTCTGGGTAGATGTCAGTGAGGAACACGAACAGCTCAGTAAGAAGGCACTCAAATACCTCTTGCCATTTACTAATACTGGACTAGTGGCTAGAGCTTTTTCTTCTTATACCTTCATAAAAAATAAGTACCACAATAAGCTTAATGCAACACTTAAAACTGTCTTGCATATTTTGAGCTTGATTTCAAGAAACTGAGTGCATCAAAGCAAACTCAGTGATCTCACTCACATAGTTTCAGCTGGCTAGTGATCTGCATAACAACTATTAGACTTTTCAGCCAATACAAATAAATATTATTTATAATAAATTAAATGTTTGTTAAATACTTGATCATCATTATCACTATTTAACTGTTACAGATTTTATGAAATCTAATCTATGGTTTTTCCTTTTAGTGCCGTAATTTTTCTTTCCTAGCTTATCTTATTTCCACTTTTTCACATTAAGATAGGCACTGAACAAAAGTGGCAGTACTTAAAAGAAGCTGTTTTAAAAACAAATGGTCCAATTTATAGACATGAGTTTAAATGGGTATACAAGTGGGAAAAGGTTGAGAACCACTATGCATGATAAGGTTTGTTGGCTATAAGAAAAGATTTATGATGGCAACAATACAAGATGTAAAACAATAGTAGGCATACCTACCATGTGTAAAAGCAAGTCCATCTTTGAAAGGCCTGTGGTCATTAAAGCCAGAGTGTGGTGTGAGTCTCACACCACAGAGGACCACATCATCTCTAGGAAGCCAATGATTTTGGTGTCCCATTAATACTTTTGTTCATTTTTTGTATGGAAACTGTTCTATTTGTGGAGTCAAGGCTGTGTTTGTGGCTTAAACCAACTTTGAGATGATGTATTGATTAATATATCAATATAATATGCTTATGAGGACTGACAAGTTTACAGACTCAGCCTGGAAAAACTGCTATGTACCTCATTGCTGAATATACTGCAGTCACCTTTGCAGTACTCCCCTTGACAAGCTATGCACCAATGCCAGCACCTAGTCCATCCTTCAAAGCAATTTTGGAACTCTTTTTCTTGAATGGCTATCTAAGCCGTTGTTGTATTACCTCGATGTAGTGAATGTCATCAAAATATCTTCCTTTCATTATTTCCTTTATCTTTGGGTAAAGAAAAAAGTCACCGGGGGCCAGATCAGGTGAGTAGGGAGGGTGCTTCAATAAGGTTATTTGTTGACTGGTTAAAAACTCCCTCTAGGACAGTGCCATGTGAGCTGGTGAATTATCATGGTGAAAGAGCCATCAGTTGTTGGTGAAAAGTTCAGATCGTTTTTTGGGTTTTTTTATTGTTAAATTTATTGGGGTGATGTTGGTTGGTAACAATTAAATAGGTTCCAGGTGTACAACTCTATACTACATCATCTATGTGTTGCATTATGTGCTCACCACCCAGAATCAGCTCTCCCTCCTTCACCATAAATCTGGTGCCCACTTCCAACTCCTTCCTGCCCCTCCTCCCCTTCACCCCCTGTCTTTCACCCACATTCCCCTTTACTCTGGGGTAACCACCAAACTATTGACTGTGTCCATACATTTTTATTTCTTTGTTACTTTCAGTTTTGTGATCCATGTATAAGTGAGATAATATGTTTCCTGATTCTCTCAGTCTGACTTATTTCACTTAATAAGATGTTTCCAAGGTCCATCTATGCAAGTTTAGATCATTTTATCTAACTTTTAGATGCAGCTTTTTCAGCACTTCCAAATAGCTTCATTGACTGTCCAGTTGATACAAATTCATAGTGAATAATCACTCTGATATCAAGAAAGGTTAGCAATATTGTTTTGACTTAATTTAGACTGACAGAACTCTTTTGGCTGTGGAGAATTGGCTGACTTCCACTGAGCACTTGGACACTTTGTGTCAGGATTATATTGGTATACCCATGTTTCATCACCAGTGATAACTAGGCCTAAAACACATCTTGCCTTTTCAAAAAGTCTTGGCAAATGTCAACTCTGCTTTTGTTCATTGGCGAGCTCCTTTGGGACCATTTTTGTACATACCTTTTCTATTAAGATTTTTCTAACTGTTCCTCTATTGATGTTTACTTGGTCTACTATGCTTCTCATAGTCACCTGACAATTTTGACTTATATTTAGGCAAATTTTTGCAATATTTTCATCAGTTTTACTCATTGCTGGCTGCTCGGACTTCTCTTCATTAGTGATGCTTTCTCTCCCCTCTGAAAAGTGTTTAATCCATTTGTATATTGCCATTTTCTTCATGCCATTATCCCCATAAACTTGGACTAACATATTCCTGAAATCACTTCCACTCTTGCCAAGTTTTTTTTTTTAATTTTTATTGTTTTTGACAGAGAGAGAGAGAGAAAAAAAAGAGAAAGAGAGAGTGAGAGAGAGAGAGAGAGAGAGAAGAGGAGGGCCCAGAGTAGCCTTCATAATTGTACATCACCGGTTTTTTATATAGTTTCACTCCACAGGAGGGTATGGGGCTGCGCAGGGGCCACCCACACCCTTGCAATCTAGGGACCACTACATGGGAAGCATGCCTGGGGCATATCCGAACTGGGAGCCAAACTGGGGACACACCCCAGTTCAGCATATGGGTCCTTTTGGTCTGGGGCTGGGATACAATCCTTAGGCGCTGGAGCTACAAAACTGAGACATCCCGGCATCCCCCACACTTGCCAAGTTTAACAAAAAATTAATGTTTGTTTGTTGCTCTAATTCAAGCTCCAACATTCCCACAATAACACACAAAAACACGTGACTACAATAATGAGCTCCACTCACTGAGACACCACCACATATTGACATAAGCACAGCTATGAGACACAGATATGCCAAGGTTGTGAAACCTTACTGGGTGGTTTTACAGTGCTGCCAACATAAGTGCAGGGTGGTAAGTTCATGAACTTAATTGTCTGAACTTGTAATTTTGCATTGACAATTAAGAGGTGATTTATTCTTGTTAAATACAATGTTTCATTTCTTTATTTTGAACAGTTTTATTTTGATATGATTGATATACAACAAAATAAATATTTTTAAGAAAAAATTAATATTTTGACATGTATGCAGCAGTGAAATTACAACACTGTAGAGATAATGAACTCAATCGTGGGTAACAAAAGCAAAGATTTCTTATGTCCCTTTGGAATCCCCAGACAACCAATTATAGGCTTTCTGTCACTAGATTCTTTTCAAAATTGTATATTCATGGAGTCATACAAGATGTATTTTTTTGTCTGATTTCTTTTACCTAGCATAATATTTTTAGATTCATCGATGTCATTACAGGTATCAATATTTTTTTGTTGTTGAGTAGTAGTTTATTGTTTGAATATATCATCATTAATTTGTCCATTCACCTGTTAATGAACATTTTGGTTTCCAGTTTAGGGCTATTTTAAATAGAGCTTGCTATGAACATTTGTATACATATCTTTGTATAAAAAGTTGCCTTCATTTATTTGATAAGGTACATAGGTGTGGAATGGCTGGGTCATATGGTAGGCAAATAGATAACTTTTTAGAAAGCAGCATATAGGACTTTTAGTTCTACAAGCCTGTCAACTATTAATTTGGACAGTCTTTTTAGTTTTAGACATTTGAATAACTATGTAATGGAATCTAATTTTGGTTTTAATTAGCATTTCCCTAATGGAAAGTGATTTAGAAAATTTTTTTATGCGCTTATTTTCCATTCATATATCCTTGACAAAGTATTTGTTTAATATTTTGTATATTTTTAAATAGTTTTGGTTTGATTTCCAATTTACTTCTTGAAATTTGAATACTATTTATATATTCTGGATGTAAATATAGTTTTTTTAAGATTTATTTTATTGTTTTTGACACAGAGACAGAGAGAATGGGGAGGGCCCAGAGCTGTCTCCATAAGTGCACATCATTAGTTTTTGACATGGTTTTGTTCCACAGAGGTGGGCAGGGGCCATGCAGGGTGGGAACTGAGCTGGGGCTTCCCACAGGGGAGGCATGCTCCCTTGAGCCAGGGGCTGAACCAAGGGATGAGAACCAAACTGGGGGCCTCCCACATGAAAAACACATCATAGTTCAGCATATGGGTCCACATGGGCCTGGGCTGGGATTTGATCCTTGGTCCCTGGGGCTGCAAAGCAAGCACTTAGCTCACTGAGCCATCGTAGCTTCCCCTGGATACAAATGTTTTTATCAATTATGTGATTTGCAAATATTTTCTTCCATTATGTGGCTTGCTTGTCACTCTACTTATAGTGTCTTTTGAAGAACAGATTTTTTTCATTTTTAAAAAGTCTAATTTATCAATTTGTTTCTTTCTGGATTGAACTTTTGGTATTATATTAAAATCTAAGAAATCTAGCTCAAGTTTACAAAGATTTTATCCTATGCTTTCTTCAACAGGTTTATAGTTTTAGGTTTTATAGTTTTATCTATGATTATTTTGAATTAACTTTTATATGTGGTTTGGAGTATGGATTAAATTTTCTTTTTTGCTTATGTATATCTTATTACTCCAGCATCATTCGTTGAAAAGATGTTCCATTTTTTGCAGAATTGCCTTTGAATCTTTATTTAATGATAATTTACCATGTCTGTGTTTATTTATTTTTGATTCCCCAATCTATTTTTATAACTGAGATTTAATATCATAGAACAGGGGTCTCCAAACTTTTCAGCCCGAGGGCCACATTAACTATCAAACAGCAGTTATATCATCTCATTGACTGTGAACAGAAGTAGAAAAAGTAAGTGGCTGATCTTGGCAGGATACACGTAAATTTCCATAATTTTTTTCCATAGATAAAAAGGTCTCCACAGGCAGGATAAGAGGGCCCCGCAGGCCACATCCAGCCCGCAGGCCGTAGTTTGGATACCCCTGCCATAAAATATTGCTTACTGTAGCTTTTTAATTAATCTCAAAATGAGGCAATATAAATCATCAAATTTGTTTTTTTTTTAATTGTTTGACAAGTCTACATTAAAAAAAAATAAATGTGTGGGGATTCCAGGACATCTCAACAGGTTGAGTGCTTGCCTTGCAGCTGCAACATCTAGGGATCGAATCCTAGCCCTGGCCTATGTGAACCCATATGCTGAACTGGCAATGGTTCTCCCCTCCCATGCGGAAGACCCCCAGTTTGGTTTCTGCCCCACACATCCCCACATCCACCTGTGTGGACTGAAATTATGTCACCACTAATGATGTGCAACTATGGAGACTACTCTGGGCCTTCCCCCCTTCTCTGTCTCTCTGTCTCACTTTCTTTCAAACAATAAAATATTAGGAAAAAAAATGAAGATATATGTTAGAATCAGATTGTCAATTTCTACAAAATAAGGTATCTTTTGCATTAAATTTGTAGGTGAATTTGGGAACACAGCATCTTAACAACACTATACCTGCAAAACTTCATCTACTTTTATAATTCACATTACAAATCAAACAATGTGGGCAGGGCAGTCATTCTACTTAGTGGCTCTGAAAAATAAGGCCGTTCTATTTTACAATGTTAAATGTAACTTGTCTGGTGAGACATTGGTCTCTGTGGCATATTTATGCTAGTGAATTTCTTAGAATTTATGATACAATGCAAAAACATGTATATTAGAAAAGTCTATGTATTTTATTTTGCTTCAAGATAACATACTAAATAAAATATAAGGCTGTAGGCTCTGTTGTCAGACCACTTGTGTTTGAAAATTGAGCCCATTAAATTTCTAGCATAATTCTCAGTGACTCAGTTCAAAAGATCTATCCATTAACGTTCTTCAGTGGATCTTTTACAAGCTTGGCAGAGAGCTCAAATTCATTATGTTAAAGCACTGAAACACTTTGCATGTGGGGAAATCACCATGTTTCCCCAAACTTTTACCCCAGTTGTAGTTATTTCCAAAGCATTGACAACTTGTAGCATGTAAACTTACCAGGCTGTATGAAGCTATGATTTATAAAAAAAGTTTTACCTGATGATACTTTTTCAAAATTATTTTCAGTGGTGATGAGGTTCTAATGCATGATGCAATAGGGAGATTGTATACTAAAAATAAATGATTCAATAGAATGTTTACTTTGGAAAAAAGTTGCATTTGGAATAACTAAGTAAAAATTTCTAGCCCAGGGAGAATCTTAGAGAATCTTTACCCTCTTTTGCTTCCACCTGTAGCAGAAACTTAGAATTCTCTGGCAGCAGGGTCATTGAATGAGAGCAGATGATAAAGCTTTAATGGCTCTTATAGTTAGGGGTCTGATATACAATATCATTTCGTTTGTGTTAAAACAGATTTTATTCAGCTTCTTCCTTTTGGGAGCATTATATAGGTAATCCAAACACTGTCCTAACTCTGATACATTTGACAGAGACCCTAAAATTGTTCAGCTTTAGTTTGTACCTTCTCTCTTTTAAGCCTAGTTTCTGTTTTCAATGGGCTATTTATCCAAGACTACTTTCTTTATCCTGGTCTTTTCAACTCTGAATTTCTGTTGATTTCCCCAGTTTTAAACTAAATCTGTATTAGTCTGCTCAAGCTGCTATAACAAAATACCACAGATTGGGTAGCTTAAACAACAGAAATAATGATCTTTCTTCCGTTTCTTATAAAGCCACTGATTCATGAGAATCCCATCTCTATGACCTCATTTAAACCTAATAACCTTCTTGAGGACTAATTTCCAAATACCCACAAACTGGGGGTAAGAGCTTCAACAATTGTGTCCCAAGCAAAACCATTGGGATATGATAGATGTTATAAATGAAAACTCAATTTGCCTTGTCCCCTTCTGCACCTGACAATGTCAGGCAGCCTAGCTCTTCTAATTTTCTCCGTCTGTTCCGGAACTACCAAGCACCTACTTTCTTCTACTTTGGGAAGATAGCACATTTAAATATTGTATGAGTGTTATTGCAGTGCATTTGAGATAATCTTTACATGTCCCAAGTGCCATATAAAAAATAATAAAGCAAACAAATAAAAATACTAAAACTAGTAGTAGCAAATTATATTGATACGGTTTCTTTAAAATTAAGACTTATTACCTAACAGCTTATTTTTATTAGATTTAATGGGGTGACATTGGTTAGTAAAATGATATAGTTTTCACAAATGGAAGTATTTCATCTTTTCCTATGACTAATACTCCATTGTGTATATGTACCACATCTTCTATATCCAGTCACCTTTGGATGACTGTCTAAGAACACTTTGGTTGTTTCCACATCTTGGCCACTGAGAATAATGCCAAAAAACAGGCGTATACATATCTTTACAGATAAATGTTTTAAAATTTTGGGGGGTAGACACCCAGAAAAGTGATTGCTGAGTCATTGGGTAAGTATGTTCTTAATTTTTTGAGAAACCACCATAGTGTTTTTCATAGTGGCTCTACCAAATTACATTCCCACCATCCATGTATGAGGGTTCCTTTTTCTCTACAAACTTTTAACACTTGTTATTACTTATTTTGTTGATGGTAGTAATTCTAATAAATGTGAGATGGTATCTAATTGTGGTTTTTATTTGCATTTCCCTAATAGATAGTGAAATTAATTATTATTATTATTATTTTTTTAAATCTCATAATTTTTTTTTGTTTTTTTTGTTTTTTTTTATATTTATAGAGAGTAATTATTTTATCTTCAGTGCATATTTATTTCTATTTTACTTTTGACAGATAGAGACAGAGACAGAGACAGAGACAGCTAGAGAACCGAACCGCGGGAACTCCCCAGTTCAACATGTGGGTCCGCCTGGGCCGGAGCCGGGACTCGATCCTCGGTCCTCGTGGCCTCAAAGTGAGCGCTCAACCCGCTGAGCCGTCCCGGCTTTCCCCTGAAATTAATTATGTTTTATATAACTATTGGCCATATGTATGTCTTCTTAGAAACATTTCTTTATATCCTCTGCCCAATTTTTAATTAGTTTGTTTGCTTTTTGTTGTTGCTGTTAAGACTGCTTATTTGCCCATTTAATCACTACCATTGAATAATTTAGTTGCAAAGATATAAAGAATAGTTTCTAATAAAGAGTACTATGAGAAATTTTCATCAGTATAAAGGAATGTTTTTCTCACTGGCACTTTATTCCCAGGGTTGAGAATAATTTATCATCTAAAAAACAGACATTTTTAAAGCTATAAAATATCTCTTATGTCCCAAAATACCAAGAATTCTGTAATTCAAAGTAGAACCTCATCTATAATGAGGTTGACATTTTTTGGTTTTCATTTCTTCCTGGGCTTTACACTTTCACAAATTTTATTTATATGAGGTCTGACAATTAAGTTCATGAATTCATCCTAGAAGAAGTACTACGTACCTCATTACTGTATATCACTATCATCACCTTTGTAGTACTCCACTTGGGAAGCTATGCACCAATGTCAGCACCTAGTTCACCTTTCAAAGCAATTTTGTAACTCTTTTTCTGAAATGTCCATCAAAGCTGTCATCTCACTGCCCTTGATGTCCTGAATGTCATCAAAATGTTTTTCTTCCAATATTTTCTTTATTTTTAGGTAAACAAAAAGGTCACTGATGGTCAGATCAGGTGAGTCAAGAGGGTGTTCCAGTACAGTTATTTGTTGATTGGCTAAAAGCTCCCTCCCAGACAGTGAAGTGTGAGCTGGTACATGGTCATGATGCAAGAGCCATGAATTGGAGAAAAGTTCATGTTATTTTCATCTTCATGCAGCCTTTTTAGCACTTCCAAGTAGTCAGCTTGGTTGACTAATCTAATTGGTATAAATTCATAATGAACAACCCCTCTGATATCAAAAAAGGTGAGCAAAATTGTTTTGACTTGTGAATTGAACTGATGAAATTCTTTGGTCATGGAGAATTGGCTGACTTCTGTTATGCACTTTGATGCTTTATTCCACTGTTGTATCAGTGCAGCCATGTTTTATTCTCAAAACATAGTCTTGCCTCTCCAAAAGGTCTTTCATGCTTCAACTCTCTGCTTTTGTTCATTGATGAGCTTCTTTGGGACCACTTTTGCACACACCTTTATCATGCCAAGATTGTCAGGTAAGATTTTCCTAACAGTTTCTCTATCAGTGTTTACTTGGTCTGCTATGCTTCTCACTGTCAGCTGACAATTTTGACATACAATTTGACAAACTACTGCAATGTTTTCATCAGTTCTGCTAGTTACTGGCCTCCCTGACCTCTCTTCATCAGTGATGCTTTCTCTCTCCTCAGAAAAACGTTTAATCCATTTTCTTCCTGACAATATCCCCATATATGTCCCTGATTTCATTCTCACTATTGTCAAGTTTAACCAGAAATTTAATGGTTTTCATTGATTGAATTCAAGCTCCAACATTCTCCTAACAGTACACAAAAGCACACAACAGTAATAAACACCACTCAGCAAGACACCACTACACATTGCTACGAACACAGCTGTGAGACACTGATATACTGAGGTTATGAAACCTTACTAAGTTGTTTGTATAGTGCCACCAATGTAAGCACACAGTGGCAAGTTTGCAAAGTTCTTTCTCATACCTTGTATATTTCTACCTATCTGTTTTTCAGGTTGAAAATTTTCTTGGTATATAAGTCAAAGGACCTTGTTTCTCTCTGATTTACTGTGTTTGCTCTCCTTATTTAGGTATACAGCATAGTGATTGTGAGCATAGACCCAGAATGTCTCAGTCTAAATCCTGCTCACCACTTAACCAGTGCCAAATTTAACTTATCTGCTGAAATAGGAATATTAGACAGTACCTCATGGCACTGTTGTGAAAATTAAATGAGCAAATATATGTAAAGTGCTTAGAATAGTTCCTAGTATGGGGTGAACAGTTTATAAGTATTAGCTACTAATTTTACTGATAATATTAATTCCTGTCTTTCTACAGGTGTAAGAAATCCTGTTATTATACCTGTGTTAGAGCAACTTGCTGCAGAAATATTTATTACCTTTTGCAAATGCACAAATAAGAATTGTCCCCAAGAACTGACTTGAAGACCTTAATCTTTAAAGATGTTTGTACCCGCATGTTCATCGCAGCACTGTTCACAGTGGCCAGAACATGGAAACAACCAAAATGCCCTTCGATAGATGACTGGATAAAGAAGATGTGGTACATTTACACAATGGAATACTACTCAGCGATAAGAAATGATGAAATACAGTCATTTCTGGCAACATGGATGGACCT
>PVKE010026355.1:0-22373 GCA_004027555.1 Craseonycteris thonglongyai
AAAGAAAATATCTAATTCACAATAGCAGCAAAAAGATATGAGACAGACAGTAAATTTAACAACAGATGTACAATATCTTAATAAAAAGTATGAAATCTATTAAAGGATATAAAACAAATAAATGGAGAGATATAGAATGTTAGTAGATGGACTCAACGTTGTAAGAATCATATTTTTTCCAAATTAATCTATAAACTTATTGCCAATCTAATCCAAATTTAACTGACTTTTTGACTGAATTTGATAAGCTAGTCCTAAAATTTGCATGGAGGAATAAAGAATCAAGAGAAATCAAGACAGCTTTGAAAAATAAAAAGAAGGGGTATATCTTTCCCTTCTAAATATCATGCTTTATTATAAATATTTGGTACTTAAAAATAATGTAATCTTAGCTTGAGAGTAAATAGGTGGGCTAATGGAACAGAATAGAAAACCTCAAAACAGACATACATATGGAGAAGTCAGTATGTGTACTTTGGGGCCCTCAGGCTCCTGAACATGGTGTGATGAATAGTGGGGAACGAATGGTCTCTCACAAATGAAGCTGAGAAAATTGACTCTCCTAATGGTTAAAAAAAATAATACTAAATTCCTACATACCCAACATATAGAATGAATTTGAGGTTAAATTAAAGGTCTAATTATGAAAAGCAAAATGAGAAGACAATGTGGAGAGAATCACTATATAGGAAAATCTTTATGACCTTAAAATAGAGAATTCCTTCTTTTTGTTGTTGTTAAATTTAATGAAGTGACATTAATTGATATCAATTACATTGTTTCCAGGTGTACAATTCTACATTACATTTTCTGTACATCGCATTATGTGCTCACCACCCAGAATCAGCTCACTTTCCATCACCATGTGTATGATTCCTCCTCCCTACTACCGCCCCCCCACCCATCTCTCCCACCCACCTCCCCCTTACCCTCAGGTAACGAATTTCTTAAATATAGGAAAATTTACCTTATTAAAGCAATTAAATATTCTGTATGGCAAAGGCCTTCTAAACAGGATGTTAAATACACATAAATGGAGATGAAGCTATAATCAAGAAAATATTAGTAGGGAAAGCTGGGATGGCTCAGTGGGTTAAGCGCTTGCTTTACTGCCCTGGGGACCGAGGACTGAGTCTCAGCCCCAGCCTGTGCGGACCCGTATGCTGAACTGGGGTGTGCTTCCCATGCGGAGGCCCCCAGTTCAGTTCTTGCTCTCTATTTAGTCCCAGGCTCGAGGGGGCATGCCTCCCATTCCGGAGGCCCCCAGCCCAGTTCCTGCCCTGTGTGGCCCCCACCCACCTGTGTGGAATAAAACCATGTTGAAAAACTGATGTCATACAACTATGGAGACTGCTCTGGGCCCTCCCTTTTCTCTCTGTCTCTGTCTGTCAAAAACAATAAAATAAATTTTAAAAAAAAAAGAAAAGGAAAGAAAATATTAGTATACTGGGATGCTGGGATGGCTCAGTGGGTTGAACACTTGTCTTGCAGCCATGGGGTCTGGGGATCGAGTCCCAGCCCCAGCCTGTGAAGACCCATGTGCTGAACTGGGGTGCGCTTCCCATGTGGGAGCCCCCAGTTTAATTCTCACCTGGGGCATGCTTCCCATGGCACATCAGCCCCAGGTTCTGTTTCCACCCTGCACTGTTCCACGCCCACCTGTGGGGAATGAAACTATGTGGAAACTGATGCTGTACGGCTGTGATGACTGCTCTGCCCCCTCCCCTTTTCTCTGTCTCTCTCTGTCTCTCTGTCTCTCTCTCTCTCTCTCTCTCTCTCTCTCTTTCTCTGTCAAACAATAAAATAAATCTTTTTTAAAAAAGAAAGAAAATATTAGTATATGGAATGTACATTTTAAAAATTTATAAATTAGGGAAGCCGGGATGGCTCAGTGGGTTAGGCGTTCACTTTGCAGCCCTGGGGACCGAGGATCGAATCCCGGCCCTGGCCTGTGTGGACTGATGTGCTGAACTGGGGAGTGCCCCAAGTTCAGTTCTCACCGGGGTGAGACTCCAGCCCAGTTCCTGCCCTGTGCAGCCCCACGCCCACCTATGGAATGAAACTATGTGGAAAAACCGATGATGTGCAACTATGGAGACTTTAAAAAAAATTTTATAAATTAATTTATAAATTAAAAAAATTTATAAATTAATAAGAAAAAGACCATCAAATAGAAAAATGGATAAATGATATAAACAGAAAAGAAATATACAATGGCAAGTAACCACACTGAAAGATTTTCAGCTTCTCTACTAATTAGGAAATGCAAATTAAGCAAAACTGGAATAGCACTTTATGCCAAGTACTTTGGCAAAATTTAAGAAATTTGACAAAACATCTTACATAAGCTTCATTTAGGCATGATTTATAGTGTTGTTGCTGTGAGCTCAATGTCAATGAATCAATAACATACAGGGTCCAGCTGAAGTAATGCCCTTTTTTAAGTAGTATAGTGTGCTTGAGTGTGATATTACTATGTTACAGAATTACATGCTTATGATTTTGTAATAAAAGATTTGGTGTAGATTACCAGCTCATAAAAAAGAGGTGTTACTTCTGCCAGACCCTGTATATTTAATAAGGTGTCTTTAAGAAAAATACACATAAAACAAGGTTATGTGTTGATCTGTTGATGAAAATATTGTGACCATAGGCTCACAGAAACCTAACCCTATATTCCTCCTAGGAGCAATGGTTCACTATTCACTAACTCAGCGCTTCTGAGACTTTATAGAACATAACTACTTTGAATAATAAGAACTAACTGTATATTTAATACCTGAGTTGTGGATATGGAAACACATTTTTTGAATAGTTTATAAAATGTGCAAAATGTTTTTGTACGTATAAAACATTTCATAATTGTAAAGCGTTTTAAAAATAAGAGGCCAATGGGGCTGAGACTGAGGAAGCAGGCAGGCAGGGCCTTGGTCACGAAGGGGCAGTAGACAAAAGTAGTGAGTTTGAATGTTGTCGAGCACCAGAATAAGTACCTAATACTAGCAAAAGACTTAGCAAGCTTGTTTGTCCCCTTCTCTGTTCTCCAACTCACTGCCTGCAACTTTCCCACTCAGCTCTCAGGAGGTTCCAATAGCTGGATTATCATATTCAGCAGAACTTCCCAAGGATATACATTTCTAGATATTACTTTAATAGGGATTCTAACTTCCTTTTTTAGTGGTTGACTGCTGACAGCTTTGAAGCCTCCCGTCTTTCTCTTTCGCTTTGCCTCACATCTGGGTGAGCTGATAAGAAACTTTGGGTTCCCCCTCCTTAGGCTCTTGTGGGAGATTCAAACCCCACAGTTGCACTCATGCACAGTAACCCTCAGCCTTGACCTACCGTACCCCTAAACACCGTCACAACCCCAGGCCAGGGTCCTTCACTTGCTCTCTCACACCTTTTTCGGACTTGCTTAGTGTTCCTGCCCTGTTCTTCCTAGGAAATTCTCAGTTAGGTAAGTAATAAGCCTTTTCATACCCCCTTGGCATGTCTCTACATTAAAACTAAGTTTAGTGTGGAAGTCCATCCAATTCTTAGAGAATGGCTATAATTTAGGAAGACTACTTTAGGATTGTGAAGGAATGACCATAATCTGGGGCCTTGGGAAAGTAAATAAAATGAGAGATTAATAAGAGTAAGCATGAATTTCTAAAAAACTAAAGCAAAACAATGTTTTGGTGAGTGACGTGCCAAAAAGACTCATTTGGAGTTTTTTGTCCTATTTTAAATGCATTATATTTTAACCTGAATAGTATTCCATTCTTATGTTATAGTGAAAAATAAATAGGAGTCTTTCTAGATTTGTCTCAACTATTCATTACTTGTGCAATGCTATAACTTTTCCTATTCATTGCAGAGCCCATAGCTGTGGATGAAAACATAAACACCACTCCCTGAAGAGCTCTCTTATTCTCATTGTACCTGTCTGTCCCTTCGTACTGCATAGCTATGGCTCATCTGGTTCAGAGAAGAATATAGGACCCTTCCGTTTAATGAAAGAGCCTCAAATTGCCATTTCTGCCATATGCCCCTGTCCCTTATTACCACATAAAAGCTAGTCAGACAGAGGCCTGTCACTGCATCTAAGCTAGAAAACTCTTCCCTCTCTTGCCTCAAAGTGGGAAGTACAGCTGCAATAAAAGGCCCATATTTAGGAAAGCTGTTAGCAAAATGTGTTATAAAATTTACTTGTGGGATAACAAAAGCTATCATATTCTGAGCATCTCCCGTATCCAAAGTATCTCCTCCATCTTCCTGAGGTGACATTCTTTATGCCTCTTCCTGGGCTACGATAGTGACATAAGTGCCAAGGAACGTGATTTAATGAGGGAGAAAGACAAATATCAAATGTTTAGTATTTACGAAGTATCACCCCCTTTGTACTTTGTACTTTCCAAAATTCAAAGGACCAGGATTTGAACCTAGATGCATCTAACTCCATAGCCTGGCCTCTTCATGTGGTGTGAATACTGCCAGGTATCATTAGTCAGTCACTGAACAGCCATTTTCCATGTTCTTCTTTGCTAATAATAGAATCCTGATTTTGTCCAGCTGTCAGGTGGTCAGCCATGTGCTTCGGAGGAATCGGCTTCCCTCCTAGACAAGAGGTGAATCTTGGTGTTAAACCAAACATGGTATTTCCATTCCTATTCCAGCAACTAATTGAGCGATGAGCATGTAATCCAACCCAATAAGACGTGTGGGAAGTCTGAGGGGAGGCTTCCTGAGATATTTTTCTTTCTCTTAAAAAAAATAAGGATAAAAAGAGCCATTAATTTTATTGATACTTTTATGTGTGGCTTGGTTTTTCCCTCTGTGATGTGATGTCCAGCACTTTGGTGGCCATCGTGGGACATCTTGCAAAAAATTATCCTAAGTAGATACAACAATATCCTGAGAATAGCAGAGTGAAAAAAAAGAAAGAACCTGAAACCATAACAATATTATTGACCTGACTTAACTAAACCTTGTATCTCTACTTTTCTCTTTCAAATGAGATAGTACACAACTTTTGGTTTAGATATTTTTGGTTGGTTAGATTTTCTGTTACTTGAGGTACAAAGTGACTTAACTGACATTTGGCCTGCAAAATAAAATTTGCCTGTAGATGCTTTGAATACCTAAAATTGAATTTTCTTCTAAATCCAATAAATAGGGTTTCTGGCTTCACTATGGAATGGAGGAAATAGGAAAGAATGTCACCCCACACTTATAACCAAAATAAAAAGTCAATGATTCATAAAATTGGAACTTTTCTTGAATCTATCACAAAGCTGTGGTAATGAGGCAAATAACTTAAGAAATGCAAAGAAAGGGGGAAGCTGGGATGGCTCAGTGGGTTAAGCACTCGCTTTGCAGCCCTAGGGACTGAGAATCGAATCCTGGCCCCAGCCCATGTGGATACATATGCTGAACTGGGACGCGCTTCCCATGTGGGAGGCCCTCAGTCCAGTTCCTGCCCTGTACCTCCCATGCCCACCTGTGTGGAACGAAACTATGTCAAAAACTGATGATGTACAACCATGGAGACTGTTCTGGGCCCTCCTCCTTCTCTTTGTCTATCTCTGTCTCTGTCTCTCTCTGTCTCTGTCAAAAACAATAAAATAAATCTTAAAAAGAAAGAAAGAAAAGAAAAAGAAATCCAAAGAAAGACAGATGCCTCCAAGGAGGAGTATCTTAGTTGCAGCAAACACCAGATGCTCTATGAGTTGGTAAGAAAATTTTGGCTAAACTTTTTAAATTCTTAAAGGTCAAGTGTGAGACTATCAGGCATAGAGTATAGAGCAAGGGTATAGAACTGCTGAAAGCCACAAACATGGGAGAAATGTATACCCACTGGCAGGTTCTCCTCCACACACCTCACAGAGTGCATGAGGAAACCTCAGAAGGGGGCAGGTCTACAGAAGCAGCCCTGTGGTGCAGACTTGGGAAAGTGAAGAGTAGCCACTGAAGTGAAGATCAACCCATGTCCTTCTCTCCTGTAGCTACAGAATAAAAACCTTATCCCACAGGAGGAAAGGCATTAAACCCTGTCACCCTCAGGGTACAGATGAAGGCACATTGCAGCTGGAGAAAAAAACCAAAACAACAACACAAGAAACAAAAAACAGAAAAAGCTCTGGGAAAGGGCAGGAATGCATCCAAGACTCAGATCATTAGAGATCCCTTAGGGCTGAGTGATCAGAAGGACTACTGAGAAGGCCCCACCTCTAAGACCCAGGGATGGAGCACCTATCTAAGATTGTGGCTGAAGGAGAACAACAGAAAACACGTTCATCCCACTCTCCAATATCAGGTTAGAAAACTCAAAAAACAAGTAACTGAAGTCTTCAAATGTACAGAGAGAGACCTTTCTAAGGCCTATGCATAAAGGGAAGACCTGGATCTGAAAGTGAAGCAGACATGGAGAAAACTCTCTAGCAAGCCATTCTCCATCCTAAACAAAAGGTAATCCTAGAAACTGAAACTTGTGAGGGCAACCATAGCATGGAAAATAACCCAAACGCAGCCCTCCTATCGAGGTTGACAACCTCACACACATAAAGGCCTACTAAAAATAAGAGGCATACCCTTCATCAGGGATAAATATTTACCTCAATCTATACTATTTTATATCAGATGTTCAGTTTTCAACCAAAAAATTGCAAGACACACAAAGCAGCAAACAAAAATGTATACTATAGGGATGCTGGGATGGCTCAGAGGCTTGGGTGCTCACTTTGCAACCCTGGGGTTTGAGGACCAAGTCCTGGCTCCAGCCTGTGTGGACCCATATGCTGAACTGGGGTGAGCTTCCCATGTGGGAGGCCCCTGGTTTGGCCCCCAGCTCGAGGGGGTATGCCTCCCATGTGGGATGCCTCCTGCCTGGTTTCTGCCCTGCGGGCCCCCCCCACACCTGTGTGGATTAAAACTATGTTAACAACTAAACTGATGATGTGCAACTATGGAGACCACTCTGGGCCCTCCCCTTTCTCTCTGTCTTTCTCTGTCTCTGTCAAAACAATAAAATAACTCTTTTAAAAAAAATGTACACTATTAAGATACAAAGCAATCAACAGAATTTTACATTCAAATATGAGAGAGATATTGGAACTATCAGATAGGGACCTTAAGCTCTCTTAAGAAACTCCCTCCAGAAGCTCCCTCAGGAAGAAATAGATAACCTGAATAGTCCTATATCTTTCAAAGAAATTGAATTTCCAATGAAAAAGCTTTCAAAAAAGAAAACTCCTGTTTCTGGTGACTTCATGGCAAGTCCTATCAATGTTTAAGACAGAAAAAATAAAATCTTTGTGCAAACTCTTCCAAAATACAGAAGAGATGGAAAAAATTCTCAACTCATTTAATGAGCCAACGTTACTCTTATACCTAAACCAAACAACAGATCTATATCTTTCTTGAACAAAGATGAACAAAACCCCAGCAAATCTTAAAAAACTAGGCATAAAAAGAAACATCTACAACCTGACACAGGGCATCTACCAAAAACTCACAGCATATGTCATACTTAATGGTGTGAAACTGGATTTTTATCCCCTAAGATTGGGTACAAAACAAGGATATTTCTGCCTGTCACTCCTATTCAACATCATACTAGAAACCTTAACCAATTAAATAAGGCAAGAAAAAGAAATGAGATGAATATGTATTAGAAAGAAAGAAATAGACTAGTCAAGAACCACATAAAGGGTCTGTTATTTTACCCTATTAACAAATTAACAAGTTAGCCTGCCCCAGTTCTATGGATGCTAACAAAAGGCACAAGATTCCTGGGTTAGAGAAAAAGATTTTATTACTTACAGCAATAGTGGTCACCCTAAAATATCAGCATTTTTTGTGCTGATAACTGTAACCCCAATTCCCACAAGGCAACATAAAGAAGGCCAGATATTTGCAAATGGTTAGAAAACCCAAATACCAACTTAATACCATAGGCAAATGAATCAAAAGCCCAGTGGCATGGTTAAAGGGTGGAGGAAATCATTAAAAAATTAAACTGCCCCTATAAAATGTGTAGCCATTACCCTTTGCAGTAGATGCTGCAGGAGAAAATGCCAGTGTAGTCAGATCTGATTTTTTTTACATGAAATTAAGAGATTTTCCCAAAAAACTGACTCATTTTATTGACCAATACTCCAACAGTACTGATTTAGCCCTGGTGATTGATTCAGGCAATATCAGTTTGCAACTCCTATAGAGCTTTAGGAAAACTCAATTTTTAAAAGCAATAGCATAAACAATCTTTAATCCTTTTTCACTTTCTAGACCTGAAATGCATTTTTAGAATTGCAGAATACCAAATGGCAAAGATTTCTAATTTTGTCTATTTGAAACTACAATTTTTATCCAACATTTAAAAATGTAGAACTCCACCAGTGTATCCCATAATTTGCGGAGAAGCTACTCTACGGCTGAAGTATTGATGGCTTAGAATGACTAGGGTGCTCTCGTCCTATAAAGCCTTTCAGCCTCCTCTCACCCTCACATTTAGACGTGCAGGGACTTGTTTGTAGTTGCAGGTTTTGTGTGCTCTCTTGACTGTGGCGGCAGTGAGAATGCACATCTGTGACGTGTTTGCCAGCATGTCAAGAGTAACAGGACTCTTGAAGCCATTTCAAATGTCATGCCAATCCTTGTGCATAACATCTTTAAAAAGATTGTTGCTTTAGAGATTTTAATATTTTTTTAAATGAAATGCAATCCTTCTAGCCACTTAAAAGTGGAATTCTTTTTCACTAAGCAAAGTTGAACTTTTTAAACTTCTTTCGACCAAACAAGCCTCTTCTTGGTGGTGAGCAAATAAATTAGCATGTGGGTCCTAAGTGCTCTTAAAATAGTTTTGCTATAGATCTGTTCACTGTTTATAATTCTTGAATAAAGCTAAAAGTAAAGAAAGTTTTTCTCTGAAGGTTTATGAGCATTTTTCCATGAAGCAGAAGTCAAACAGAAGATCAAAGAGATCTAACAAAATGCTTCAGACTTGGGATGGGGTGGGCTGAAGGCGGGTGGAAAGAAATCAACCTCTCTAGATAGTTTGGAGATATGTCTTGTTACTTCAAAATAAAACAAAACTAAAACATGATAGCCTAAGTGTATCAAACTGACATTTCTGAACAATGTTGTTAAAAGTATCAGTCTTTGATATTTTGCCCATAGTATCAAAGATATTTTAAACGTGGTTAGACAACTCTCTTCCCAAGTGGCAAATGTCAATGAAACCAGGTGAATTTCCTACCTTCCTAGGCCCAGCAGCCATTCTTCTCTGGGCTTCTATTAATATGAATAGTCTGTCTGTAAAGGGTAGTCTTTTCCAGGTTATCTAATATAGATAGTCTTGAATTGTCTTCAGCAGTATAATGCATTACGGTATGTTTATTTTGAAACAATTAATTGATGCTTTAGCTTTTTCTATGCTACCAATTTAAGTGCCCACTAACCACTTGCTTTAAAATAGGAAAACAAGACAAAAGAAATAAAATGAATATATTTGCTGGAAGAACGTAAACCTACTCAGCCATGATGAAACCCACAATTAATCTGAGTGTAAGCATCTATTGGTATTTAAATATACAGTAACTAGTCTATTAAATTTAATTCTATTAATGACAGTTATAAATTGTATGACAATTATTTGAAATATACACCCACAGATTATTAACAAGATTTTAGCAAGATATTTAAACCAAGGAAAGTGAGTGTGAATCCATCAAATGTCAATAAATCAATTACTATTTAATATAGAGTGCCTGGATTGTTTAATCAAAGCATACCCAAGTGAGAAGAATGCTTTGAAAACATGTGAATGAATAATAATTTGTGGGTGGGGGAATCCATCTGTGAACTGCTAATACTATTTCAGCATTAAATTAAGGGTGTATAACTTTAGAATATATTTGTTTTGTTTGAAAATATGCATTTGGTGAAGCACATTAAATTTTTTTGATTGGGAGTTGATTTTAACCAGAATACCATTTTAACATTATAAGTCAAGTGGTTTTAATATTTCTGTGGCCAATTAAATATGTGCTAAAAATATTACATACTATTTTATTCTGGGGCTTCACAACCAGATTTTTACAAAATATTCTTTTACATCGAATATAAGAAAAGCCTTTTTCAAGTTATGGTGCTCACCAAGTCACCATCCCTCAAACAAAACAAAGTCTTCAATCTAAATGATTCCATTTCTGCCTGCTGGCGTGGTTTGCTTCCTGTCAGGTGGGTCTGGCTGCCATACGTTTCTGGTGAACATGAATGGCTCAGGCCATTCTTGCATGGTCTTGCCCTTCCAGCTATCCTCTTCCACATCACTGGGGCATTTATTGAGATCAGAAGTGTAGACTGGCAAGTTCATGTGACTTAAGAATCCCAACCTATAAAGCACATCACTAGACACGTTGTAGCATGTGCCATTTATTAAGGTTTCCATTAAAAGTATTATGTTTCCATACTTTACAACCATAAAAGAGTAAATAATTTCAAAGGATTGCTTGATAGGAGACTTCTGTTTTAAATGGAACTTGGAAATATCTGGGAAATCACTGGAATAAATGTACTTAATAGACCCGATGCTGTGAAGTTCTTTTTAACTGTTTTCTTAAGCACATAAAAAGATATATCCTTTCCTCCAACATTTTTTGAAATAGGTTTTGGTTTGGGGTTTTTCTTAAATATTTGGCTTATAAATATTTCTTACAATACTCCTATTGTTCATTTCTTTTCTTTTTCTTTCTTTCTTTCTTTCTCTTTTTCTTTCTTTCTCTTTCTTTTTCTTCCTTTCCTTCCTTTCCCCTTCCTTCTTCCTTCCTCCCTCCCTGCCTTTCTTTCTTCCTTCCTTTTTGCTGTCTTTCTTTCAGAACTGAGGCTGACTTATGAACACCAGCAGATTTGTCCCACTTCACTGCTCTAACTCCACAGAATAAGTTAAACTTAAAACCATAAAGTAACATTACATGCCACTCAAGAAAACCTGCCACACCACTTGATAAATTGCAAAATGTATACTAAATGCCCCTATTGAGATGCTTACTCTCTTAGAGGAAACACATTTCATTCATGAGACTAAGTGAACATGTGATCAATCAGGGCTGTATTTGAAGCCCCTATGCATTCACTGCATGGGGAAAGAAGAGATAGGGTCAGTTTCAGGATAGAATTATTTTTTGAAAACATTAATATCAAACATTTGAAGAAAAGTTAAGTAGCCTATAAAATACTAACATGTGATAATCCAATTGTAATCATCCAGATTGGCTGTCCCTGTGATCCTATTCTCCAGAAACTTACACACACTTCTGCTTGATTCTGACTGTGTAGACATGTACTATAACACTTTGTTTTCTTAGAGTCTTTATTTAAAGAATGAAGTGAGATATTTCTGAGCAACACTGGCCATCAGAGATGAGCTGAAGAGTAGATGGTAGCTAGGCTAGAAATTATTTGATTATGTAACTGCACAACTTAGAGATCTCAAAAAAATGATTTTTAACTAAAAATTTTAAACTCTCAATAATAACCCTTGGAACTAAGAATGAGAGTGAGCAAAACCTTATCCGGCGGGATCCCTTGGCTTGGTGAAGAGAGTATGAGTAATTGATAATTGCAAGCTAGGCTCCATGCTGAATTCTTAGCCCATATTACATTATTTAGTTCTTAGAACTCCTCTTCATCTTCATTTTACAGATGAGGATATTGAGGCTCAGAGAGGTTGAGTAACTTGCCCAAGTTCGTAGAATTAGTAATATAGCTGGGATTTTAAACTATGTTGGGCTGAATCTAAAGCTTATGCCCTTAACTGTCCTGTTCAATATCTCTCTTGCTTCAGAGTTCTGTAGGGTCAGAGGACAGATCCCAGAGCCAATCCCAGAGAGAAGCCTGATTCTTAGGAGAATGCAGAGATGTCAAGAAGCAAGTCATTCAACGATTGTTCCAAGGACCAAGGGCTCCTCCCGGAGGTCTGGTTGGAAGGGAAGAATAAACGGGAGATGCGTGCACAGTCTCTTGGGTCAGGGCAGAAGGTCTGATGACTGCACTCCGTCAGGTGGGAGGTGAGTAAGAGCTCCCTGCCTCCTTCTGGTTCTGAGCCAGGTTTACATATCTGGGTGGGAGAAAGCTGGTGGACTCATCAAGCTGGGCCAGGCAAGAGAAGAGAACTGAACCCAAGGCGTGCTTTCAGGGGCTCGAGGCCTTCCCCTTTAGGTCATGCAGCCTCACTGAGGAGGACACTATTTAGGAGAGGCTGGGAAAAAGAGCAGGAGAAGGGAACCCAGGCAATTAATCACCGTGCCTGCCAAGGAGGTACAGTTCAGAAGCCACAGGGAAAAACGGCCTGCTTCCCCAAAGTGCTCAATCTCCTGGAAGAAACGACATAAATGGAGTCATATTTGCCAATGAAGGTTTCTACATGTTTAAACTAGCCAGTAACACCACACCAACGAAGAAACTAATGCTTGCAGAACTTAATGATTTGTACTGTAGTCACTCAGTGAGTTGGAGATAGAGCAGATGTGAGCCCCGATCTCTTGACTCCCAGATCTACACATAAACCATCAAAAATACAAACCTTCTAGCCCTGGAATCTGCCCAGCCCATTGTCTACTGTGTGGTCCCCTGTCAGCCTTCCACGTGGCACTAGCCAGAAGGAATTTCCTTCCCCTTACACAGTCTGTGTGTCTTGGTAAGCTACAGAACGAGGCCTCCCAGTTTCTTCTCTTTTATCCTGCCATTCATTGGACAAATAGTTGAGTACTTCCTATGAGTCAGGCTCTATTCTAGACTTGGAGGATAGATTCTTGGAGTGCAGATTCTAGGAGGGGCACACAGACAGTGAACAACAAACCAACAAATAAAAAGTATTATGGAGATGAAGTCTAGCACGGGGAACATAGTCAATCACACTGTCATGACTGCGCGAGGTGTAAGCGGGTACTAGGCCCGCTGTGGCGATCACTTCATAAGTTACGTGAATGTCTAGCCATTATGCTGCACACCTGAAACTTATACAATATGGAATGTCATCTGTCATTGAAATACAATTTTTAATTTTACTTCTAAATAATCATTTTGTATTAAAAAAAAGAAAAGAAAAGAAATATTGACGAGTGAGAGTACCAGATAGAAAACAAAGGGGCATCATGTGATGGAAAGTGGCCGCAGGAAAGGCCTGAGATAGAGCAGTCAAGGAAGGCCTCACCAACTGAAACCTGAATGGCGAGAAAAAGGCAGCCATGTACAGACCGAAAGGAAGCAGATTAAAAAAATAAAACAAAAGACACATCAATAGACCTTCTCAGTTACGCTTTCTTTAACCTGTTTTTTTCCTTCTACCCGTGATAACTTACTTAACTGCAAGGGCGTGAAAGTGTCATCCTAATAGAAATAAAGAAAATGTTTTATTCTGAATTTTAAAGTTTCATTAAACTTCTATATTTTGACTATTGTTAATATTAATTTTTATTAATATGAAATTCTTTTTTAAAAAAATTTATTTTATTGTTTTTGACAGAGAGAGAGATACAGAGACAGAGACAGAGAGAAGGGGGAGGGCCCAGAGCAGTCTCCGTAGTTGTACATCATCAGTTTTCAACATGGTTTCATTCCACATAGATGGGTGAGGGGTGCACAGGGCAGGAACTGGGCTGGGGGCCTCCTATGTGGGAGGCACACCTTCTCGAGCCAGGGGCTGAATGGGTGGGTGGGTGGGGGGGACACCTCAGTTCAGTATATGGGTCCGCACTGGCTAGGGCCGTGGTTTGATCCTCAGTCCCTGGGGCTGCAAAGCAAGCGCTGAACCCTCTGAGCCATCCTGGCTTCTCCTAATGTGAATTTCTTTACACATTTCATAACACATTAAGACACAGTGGTGTCTTGTATCAGATAGGCTGATACACCAAAGAATTGAGAGGTCCCTGGAAGAGCTCGATGGCATGACCAAGGTTACCACCAGATTCTGCTCCAATTCCCCACACACACTAGAGCCTACACACTATGGCTCACCACTCTCACCATCACCCTTCAGTTTACCATAGCAGCCTCCTAACTAGCAAGCAGCTTCTCAGCAGCCAAGGTGAGCTTTCAAAACGAAAGTCTGATCATGTCTTTCCCGCTCATATCACTCTGTCAACTGTCTGCAATTATGGATTGTGAGGGACTGAATTATGTTCCCCATTCACATATTTAAGCCCTAACCTCCAATGAAACTTTATTTGGAGATAGGGCCTTTAAGGTGGTAATTAGGGTCAATGATGTTATTAGAGTGGGGCCCTAATCCCTAATTCCTCTAAGAAGAGGAAGAGATGCCAGGTCCTTTTCTGTCCCCGAGCAAGCAAAAAGCAACAGCTATGTGAAGACACAGGGAGAACGCCATCAGCTGCCAACCAGCAAGAGAAGCTTTGTCAGAAACTGGGGTTAATGGCACCTGCATCTGGAACTTGTTTCCAGGACTGTGAGAAAATCAGCTTCTATTGTTAAAGCTACCCACTCTCTGATACTGTTATATAATAGTAGCATCCCAAGCAGACTCCTTCCTGTGTGAATATTTACCACTTGTCCACCTCAGTTCCCCTCCAACTCATCCCGTGCTCTGCTCCCCTCTCCCCTTTTGTTCTAGCCATGAGGTTTCCTCCTTGTTCCTTGTGCTTGAAATGCTCCTCCCCAGATAGCCACATGGCACGCTCTCTCTCCCCCTTTGGGGCTTTACTCAAATGTCCCTTTGCGGTGATGTCTTTTCTGACCACTTCTACTGAAAATTATAACACATCCCCTCCCTCATGGCTCATTGCATTTCTCTGCTTTATTTTTTTTCCCAGCACTTATCACCTGCCAATATAATAGATCTTTGAGCTACTTATTTTGGTGTAACGTCTACCCATCCCCACTGTTATGTAAGCTCCGTGAGAGCAGGGATGGTTGGTTGTTTTATGTTCTGCCAAATAAAGATAGGATCGGGAGTTTATGGGGGTGTTGGTGTGTAAATAAGAGGAGAGAGAAAATGAGAGAGGAAGGAGAGAAAGACAGAGAGAGAAAGGTCGTTAGTCAGATCAAGATTTTGCCCATTGGGGGAAATTCCATTGAGTTTTTTAACCAAGTCCCCTAGATGTCAACTTACAAATGTAAATAAAATAAAATAAATAAAATATTAAGGGTTCAAAATGTAATGAAGAGGTATATTGCCTAGCACCTGTCAGAGGGCTTGTTACAAAGTAGATGTTCAATAATTACTTGTTGAATCCAGCAGTCATTCTACCATAACAATAATCTCCATAATCAAGTGACTTCTCAACTACTATGGTTTGATTATGGAAAAATTTTTGTCATCTGAAAACTTCACAGGTCAGGCAGAGCAGAGTCATATGTGCTGAAGTGCCTAGAACACTACCTGGCTTGTAGAAGATGCTCAGTAAACATTTGTGGTATTAATGAAATGAATTCTAACATAGTAGAAAATCTAAAACTCTTCTGTACAGCCCATTATAAGGTATCTTATGATTCCTTTCAGTAACTGATCTTTTCTTATTCTGCTTGATTCTCAATATAGTGTTCAAATCAGTAAAATACCGAGATACTATATTTTCACCTTTGAAACTAAGAAAATTCAGAATTTATTACATGGTATAATGGGAAAACATTACCACAAATTGTAGTAATAGTATTTCACAATACATATTTCACATTCTGTATAAGACATGAAGTGTGTCTACCAAAACCTTATTCCAAAACATTTTAAGTAATTTTATTTTTAATTTATTTTTTGACATTTTCCAAGTTTTATTGAGTAAATAATTTTTAATGCAATAGAGAAGGTTACTGGTATAAACAAACAAACAAAAAGTTTAAGAAAGAACCTGTCTAAAACAAAAACTCTATTTACAAGCAATCATCCATTGATTAATCCTGAAAATTGAGAAAGTTTTCTTTATTTGTTGCCTTATTTTTTGATGTTGTTGTTTTATGTAAATGATTTTTAATTGAATATAATTAACATATAACATTGTGTTAATTTTAGGTGTACAACATAACTATTTGATACACGTATATATTGGGAAATGACCAACACAATGCATTTAGTTAACAGCCATCACCTTAGATGAACTAGTTACAAATTGTTTTTGTGCCTGTGATGAGAACTCTTAAGATCTACTCTCTTAGCAACTTCCAAATATAAAATACACTGTTGTTAATGATAGTAATTACACTGTACATTATAGCCCTGGGGTTTATGTATCTCATAAGTGAAAGTTTGTACATTTTGACTCCTTTACTAATTTTGCTCCCCTAGCTTCCTAGCTCTGGTAACCACCAGTCAGTTCTCTGTATCTAAGAGTTTCAGGTCTTGTTTTGTTTTGTTTTGTTTCAGATTCTACATATAAAGTGATATCATACAGCATTTGTCTTTTTCTGTCTGATTTATTTCACTAAGCATAATGCCCTCAAAGTCTATCTGTGTTATTGCAAATGTCAGGATTTTCTTCTTTTTTATGGCTAAATTACATTCCATTGCATATTCATACCATATTGTCTTCATTCATCCATCCATTCATGGACCCTTAGGTTGTTTCCATGTCTTGATTACTGTAAATAATGCTGCAATAGACATGGGATTGCAGATATCTTTTTGAGTTAATGATTATACTTCCTTCATATAAATACCTAGAAGTAGAATTGCTGGATCAGTTGGTAGTTGTATTTTAATTTTTTGAGGAACTTCCGTTCTGTTTTTTGTAGTGGCTGCACCAATTTACATTCCACCAACAGTGCACAAGGGTTCCCTTTTCTCCACATCATCACCAGCACTTGTTATTACTTGTCTTTTTGATAGTAGTCATTCTAACAGGTGAGATGATAATTCAAGTGATTTTCTTAGAAAGTTTAATATTAGAATTGTGTGTGTTGTGTACATCATAGTCAGTTTTCAGATAATTGCCTGTCTGTTGGTTTAGGGGCCCTTATTCTCTTCACACTCATTCCTCAACCCCACCCACTGTGAGGCTCTGTAGCTCATGAGGATCTCCACCAGAGAGCAATACAACCAGTCAACCTAAGTCCAGGCTAGTAAAATTATTTGGAGCTGGCAGTCAAAACCATTTACCAGAAATATCATTCTCTAATATTTCTCTGTGGATTCACATGAACCTGGGGCTCTAACCCACTGAGCAGAATAATTGAGTTATATGGTTATATACATCTTTGTAGAAAATGGCATGGTTTCCTAATTTACATTTCTAAATCTTTAATATATTGAATATAACAATTTTACATTTTTTCCTTTAAAATACTGTGGATCTACTTTACTTTAATGTGTTTTCTGTTTTGTTCATTGTTTAAGTAAAACCAATAAGCTGATTTTATCAATTTGGCATTTGTTAGATTTTTTATTTGCCATGAAATATTTATTCAGTGGTGTATTAGTATTAAAACATAAGAAAACCCAAAATAAAAATAAATAAACACTTGTTCTTTAAACATTGGTTTTAAGTAACAGAAAAAGACAACATACATCTAGAATGTAGAAATTTAAAAAAAGAATTAGCAGAAAGAGGTGAGTGTGACCTGAGACCATTTGAAGGCATTTGGGAACATTTACATTTGTCACCAGAGAAATGGGGGAAGTTAAAATGTTGGTCTGTCTTTGAAGACCAGAAAACCATATGAATAGAGAAAGGCACTTTTATATCTGTCAGAATCCATTTTGGAATTTTTTTATATCCTTCTGATAATCATTTAGAAAGAGATCAAAGTTGAAACTGTGAGTAAATTATCAAATTAATTTTGTTGGTTATTAAATATCTCATTCAAATTACCAAAAAAAAAAAAAAAGTTTAACAGTTAAAAAAAAAAGGGGGTGGGGGGAGAGATACAATATACAAAGGGATTATATGAGTTTCCAGACCTCTCTTTCTGCAAATCGTTCTCCAAATATTCATAAATCTAAGTAACTTCCTAGCAGGACATATCCCAAACAAAGCACAGCTCAACACAGAAAGCTGAAATACATAAAAAACAGGCTTTGAGTATATACTTGGTCTGGAATTTATTAGGAAGCAGAAATGCCACCAAAATGGAAATTGCACACAGGAAAAAAAAAAATCCCACCATGCTTTTATCCAGATAGGTTGAAAGTGATGTAATAAAGGCACCATAATTTATGTACATAAATGTGTGGGCAACTCATTCAGGGAGTGACAAATGCAGAATTCCAGTGGAAAAAAATAGTGGACATCAAAGAAATTTGACCAGCTGCCAACAACCATTAATCTCTTCATGACCTTTTTAATATATAGTTGCCAAATACAGCTTGTCGTTTTATTTCATCCTCAAAGCAATACATTCTTATTTATGAAGTTATGAGAGAATATAATATTATACTTCATTTGACATACATCCACAGAGTGTACAGCAACCTTGAGAAGATTTCATTCTTAAAAATGAGACATTGATAAATCAACAGCCATACACCTCAAGGATAATGGTTTAAGTCTGACCATAGTCCTCAACTTAACATGACTGTGATCTTCATTCATCTTGCCGTGGCCAGCAAACCACATCACAGAACCCACTGTACATGATACATCACCAAGAGCCAGCTCGCTAACCAGGAGAGACTTCAAATAGAGATAGCACTGAATTGTTTCAGATGTGGAGGCATGAGAAAACCTTTCAGAATGAAGATAGAATACATTAAATATCACACTAAAAGAAAACATTTGTGTACTTGTCTAGAAAACCTGGGAGTTGTTGGCTGCGGTTACCACAGAATTATAGCATTCCATGTGCTAACATTGTTAAGTGATAAACCTTTTTAATGATGTGGCTTTACCAGAAGCCACTTAGCACTCTTCAAATTCATAGCTTGATAGGTTTTCATGGATAACTTTCCGTAAAGATATTTCCTTCTTTGGGTTTCTATAATTCTACATCTTACATGCCTCAGCAATAAAACACAATGTGTTCTTTATTACTTCTTCTGAAATGAATAACCAATATTTACCACCTTAAAACATTACTTCAACAAAGTCTAAATCAAAATATTTCTGCTTATTTGGACATGTAATGAAGAGCCCTTACAAATAATAAATTAAAATTCATTCCAGTAATGGTAATATTAATACTATATTATTGTGCCTCCCACTGCAACCTCAATAAATACTTAGAACAAGGAGTGTGTGTGGGTGTGTATGAAAGAGAAAACAGAGAGAAATTGAGAGAGAGAGAGGTCATCAGTCAGATCAAGATTTCGCCTACTGGGGAAAGTTCTACGGAATTCTTTGCCCAAGTTCCCTAGATGTCAACTTATAAATGTTAATAAAGTAAAATAACAAAAAAATACTTTAAAGAATTAAATTCAATGAAGTGATACTACTGCCCAGCACCTGACAGAGAACCTGTCACATAGTAGATGTTCGATAAATACTTTATGAACTGATTGGTCATTGTTACACTAACCATCATCTCCTTAATCTAATTAACTCCCTTTCCCCTCAACTCTTATCTGATTATGAAAAGGTTTTCACTATCTGGAAATCTCACAGGTCAAGCAGAGAGCAGGGTCTTGCGTGCTGACAAAGGCTGGCTCATAACCACCAGACCTGCTGGCCTTGAAAAATGAGTTTCCCCATCTTCTTTGGAATGGTCCAAAATCTTACTTATTACCTTGTAAGAAAGTTATGAAGATAACTAATAAGTAAGGTGACCAGATGTCCCGCTTTTGGCGGGACAGTCCCGATTTTTAACAATTTGTCCCGCGTCCCGCGGCATTTTTAAAAAGTCCCGATTTTTGGAAAGAATGCACAACAAGCTAGAGAACGGCGGGAGATAGACCAAATTTTTAATCAAGAACCCCCTCCCCGCCGGTCAATGGTGTCCCGCTTTACCAATATTAAAATCTGGTCACCTTACTAATAAGCCCTATTCTCCCCTGGTTTTTCCATCTGAAGATTAGCTACAGTCAGAGTATGTAACCTGATCCTAAAACATGCTAACATCGAGTCTGTAGAGAGAAGATGAGGCGTCAGAATTTATGGTCATCCTTCCAGGTTCATCAGGAATCGACCTGTTCAGTGTTCACTGCAGGTCTGCATTTTCCAGAAGGCAAACGGAAAATGGAGCCCACAAACCCAGCATCATTCACCAGCTACCCAGTGCTAGTACTTGACTCTTTCTCTAGGTTTGTGGCTATTTCTGACATTTCCTAAAATCAGGGCAGCCAGTGCCATTACTTGGAAATATGGAACATAACTGGCACTTAGAGAGCAACCAGCCAGGGGTAAGCCCAAGGGAGTGGAAATGGAAGACAAAGACCCAGAATGTGCCAAAAGAGGACAAATCACACCCTGGGGTTGAAAATGTAGGCAACTGAGGCACAGGGATAATAATCACAGAATACAGAACCCCTTAGATTTGGACAAAACTGGATGGTTCCAGTTATCAAGGAAAACTAGGAGGGGCCCATATGGGAGGCGAGCTGTTGAAATAGGGCAAATTTTAAGAAGTTTCAGTAGCCTGAGGAGTCGTATTCAAAAGGCAAGCCTTACTGCACCTCTACCACAGAGACCTCCCGACTCAGTTCTGACATTCTGACACTGCCTCTAATTCAGCCTTAAGAGAGCCAGCTTGGGTAAGCTGGGATGGCTCAGTGGGTTAAGCACTTGCTTTGAAGCCCCGAGGACCGAGGATCGAATCCCGACTCCGGCCCAGGTGGACCCACATGCTGAACTGGGGAGTGCTTCCCGAATGCGGTGAGGTCCCCAGTTCAGTTCAAGAAAACACAAAAAAAAACAAACCAAAAAAAAACAAGAGAGCCAGCCAGCCCCTCTCATTGGCCATCACAAAGTATCAGTTTGGTGCTGTTCAGTGAGTTTTAGTTCCATTTTTAAATTACAATTTATGTGAACACCTTTCATGCTCACCCCCCAAAATTTACTTACTCAGTAATTTCTTAAGATTCCAGGCTTACCAACCATTGAATTCAGATGGCTCAATTACTGAGTAATTCTTAAAATCTTATTACTGGCATGCAACATTTACCTAAAGTTAAACCTACAAGGAAAAAACAATGTGATGGTAATAAACTACTATTGAAACAGAATCATAAAGTTAGATATCAAACAATAAGGCATTGTAAATGATTCTTTCTCCAAAAGGTTCTCTCTGATAGCCACAGCTAAGGAAAACACATGATAACAATAAATATGATTTCCACAATGCTATGGTCCTTTCACCACTTGTTCCATGTGGGGATGATAAGCAATAGCTTTGCTCTGCATTTGTTGTTAAAAAAAATTTTTCTCACAAATAATAAATTTATGGCAAAAGAATGTCTTTGTGACTTCAGCATCCATTTCTTTAACTTACTGTTTTTATGGACATGCATTCTATTAGCTTATTTAGCAAAGTTCAATAGAGCAACTAGGGATTGCTGGGAATCTGTGTCTTAAAGTTAAAGAGGAAAACGTACAATTCACTTCAGAAGTTTTTCAGCTCTCTACAATATTCCCAGCCACATCAACCCAATATGTAAATAAACTCTTCAGTCAACAATGGGTTAGGTAATGGTCCATATTAATTCATTACATTTGGGTAAAGAAAGATCAACTGAAAAAAATAACATGGCATACATGAATGTGTGTATCATGTCAGTTAGCTGTATTTGTTATTTCTGAACACCATACATTTATTTACATTTTAGAACTGTTTCATTCTTTATTTTTTAGTTTGAAATTGTTTTTTTTTTTCTTTTTATTGTTAAATTTATTAGGGTTACATTGGTCAGTAAAAATTATATAGGTTTCAGGTATACAACTCAGAAACCATTTCATTCTTAAAACTATCTCAATGTGAAAACAGATTCATCCATCCAATGTTTGAGTACAAATAGGGCCAATATGATACTAGAGGTACTCCATGTATATAGTTTATTTTACTTAAGTAGACATTTCAGTGACTTTTATAAATCCACAGTGCTGAGACAACTAAATATTTCCTTTCGTAAGAAAAGAATGTATAATAAAACCAAATTATTTGAAAAATTCCATAATTTATCTCACTGTCTAGATTTCAATAGCATGTTAATGGCTCTGAAGTTAGACTATTATCCTCTCCATTTTGTTGCTTAGCATAAAGACCATCGAAATTGGTGCTAGTCAAAGAATATTCAATGGACGGCACTGGTCCCTGTGCTGACGGGCCCGCGCTGCAGTGAGTTAGCAGAAAAACTAAAGTAAGCAATTTTGAAAGTTTTGTGGCAATTTGAGAGGTCATGTTTTTTGTTTTGTTTTGTTTTGTGACTCTTTAATTTTAGACATACAGGCTTGCATTTTGTATGATTTGGGATTTTTTAATTGAATTTTTCTTGTAATTCCTTTTTATTGTATTAT
>PVKE010026356.1:0-22377 GCA_004027555.1 Craseonycteris thonglongyai
CATTAACTGATTTTCAATTGTTAAACCACCCTTTCATCTATGGGGTAAATTTCACTTGGTCATGGTGTATAATCCTTTTTACATGTTGCTGGATTTGGTTTGCTGATATTTTGCTGACACTTTTATTTTTCTTTATGTAGTCGCTTGCTTTGATGAGGAAGCACCATTATTTTTTAACAGCTTTTTAAACTAAGTGCTGCCTTTCATAGTTTACCATACCATTAGGTAAAATAAGCACATCACGCTTTGGATGGTGGTCATTAGATGTCACGTGATGAATAAGCTAAATGTCCAACTTTCTTACAAACACTCACATGCTGTCAGCCATGCTAGGACAAAAGCAATATGGCCACATGTTGTATTTCCACCTAGATGATAGATCCCAGAGAGCTACCTATAGAAATGATGAAATCAGAGGAAAAGAAAATGATACTCAAGTGAGATTAAATAGCACGTTGCTTTCCTACTATGATTAGCCCTTGGTTCTTAACTCCTAAAATTGGAGCTTTCATATTTTTTTCTAACAGTCTCTCTATTTTTAAAACTCTTGTGATCTCATATGAAAAGAAAAATGTCCTTGAACTCTGAATAATGTTGGGCCTCAAATCTCCAAGGAATATAAGACTAAGGCTACTGTTTTCTCATAGTAATAGTTATTGATAGCAGAAGTTGACATCTACTGAATGCTGAAAGAATTATCTTAAAAGAAAAAAATTACCAGAGATTAACCCTACATAGCAATTCCCTGTGGAAACATTAACTTCATGGATCGATTGGAATATTAAATAGAAGTTAATTTTGCCAGAGTTTAAGATTTGTTCATATTGATTAAGGTCTCATCTTAGGGAAAATAACCACACAAATTTTGTATGCTTCAAAATACTATGTGAGTATGGAAAGCACTTAGAACAGAATCTGGCACATAATAAGTGCTGTATAATAATGTTTGCTATTATGAATGACAGAATATGGAGAATATGGATTGATTATTCTTTAACAACCTAAGGAATTTGTCCAAGAACTGAATTCTATTTTTTCCTTCATTACTCCATAGTGAATTATATACCTCTAAACAAAAAAAGGAAGTTCACTGGACTGAATTTACTTGAGATTATTCCCTCAATAAAAGGAATATCTGAATAAATTTAGCTTAAGTGACCCCATTTTAGTTTAAATTTTGAAACATTCAGACTAGTTAAAAAGTTAGCAGGTTGGAGGACTTTTTAAAATAAACTTAGCTGATGGGATCTGTTCTTACCACTTTCATTGGTATTGAGGAATATGTTTTAATATTTTAAGTTGTATTTCCTTTTTTAAAGTGAAGGTAGGGGAAGCCGGATGGCTCAGTGGGTTAAGCGTTCACTTTGCAGCCCCAGGGACCGAGGATCGAATCCTGGCCCTGGCCCGTGTGGACCCATATGCTGAACTGGGGAGTGCCCCCAGTTCAGTTCTCACTGGGGCGAGACCCCGGCCCAGTTCCTGCCCTGTGCAGCCCCACACCCACCTGTGGAATGAAACTATGTGGAAAAACCAATGACATGCAATTATGGAGACTGTTCTGGGCCTTCCCCTTTCTCTCTGTCTCTGTCTCTCTATCTCTCTCTCTCTCAAAAACAATAAGAATAAATCTTTAAAGTGAAGGTAAACTGTGTCAGTACTTAATTAGCCTCTTATCTAACAAGGAAAAAGTTGCTAGATATAAACCAGTGAAAAGGGGAAGCCGGGATGGCTCAGTGGGTTAAGTGCTCACTTTGCAGTGCCGGGGACCAAGGATCAAATCCCGGCCCCGGCCCCTGCAGACCCATATGCTGAACTGGGGAGTTCCCCCAGTTCAGTTCTTTCTCTGTCTCTGTATATATATATAGCTCTCTCTCTCCCTGTCAAAAAAAAAAAAAAATTAAACCAGTGGAAAAAAAATTTGCAAAGGAAAAGATCCGTGCATTTCACTACAATAAAGATTAAAAATTTCAATATGTAAAAAAAAATTAAAAGATGGGTGAACTGGGCAAAACAAATTTTTACACTATCTTAATAAAGGGCAAATATTTTTAATCTTTTAATTAAGATAAATATTAGCATTTCTATTAAAAAATAGACAAAAGAACATAAACCAAAATTTCAGAGGAAGAAATAAAAATAGCCAGTACACATTTTGAAAAAAATAGCCTCACTACTAATCAAAGAAATGTTAGTTAAAATTAGTTACCATTTTTCCTCTAGCAAAGGTATTTCTTTATCATCATCTGAATATTATCAGAGGTACTGAGAAATAGGTGTTCTCACATACTATTGGGATTGTACATTGATACATCTTTCTGGAAATTAATTTGGTAATATATATCAGGAGCATTAAAGAGTTTATGCCTACCATTTTTACACACCCTAGAATGGCAAGAATAAAAAGTCTGACAATTCTAAGTGCTGGGGAAGATGGGAAGCAATGGGAGCTCTTTTATGTAGCTGATAAGTAAAAATGAAAGAAACATGCTTCAGTGAATTAGTGTGGATAAATCTTAGGAATATAATGTCGACTGAAAAAATAAAATTACAGAATACATCTAGTATGATACCATTTCATAAAGTTCAAAAGCAAACAGAAATAAACAATATATTGCTTAGGAACATGAACGTGTGTTTTAAAATAAATAAATAACAGTGCAATAGAAAAAGAAATCTAGATGGTGGTTACCTCTTAGGGATTGCAGGGAGATAAGCTTCAACAACCATTGTGCTAATCTACTTCTCTCATGTTAA
The DNA here is from genome assembly GCA_004027555.1 of Craseonycteris thonglongyai. NCBI lineage: Eukaryota > Metazoa > Chordata > Mammalia > Chiroptera > Craseonycteridae > Craseonycteris > Craseonycteris thonglongyai. Next base: position 2,755 of record PVKE010026356.1, read on the forward strand.
GTAATAGATTCAAAGAACTTATAGATTTTTTATTTCATAATTCTATTTTTAGAGATCAGTGCAAAATTAATGATGAAAATAAGTACAGAAAAAAAATTTTCATTCCAGTGGTAGTATTTATTATAACCAAAAATTGAAACAACCTAGATGCCCATCATTTTTTCATATCCTGCCTTGTTCAAGGATTTAAGAAAGCCTTAAAACTACATTCAATGAGACAAAAGTAAATTAAAACTTAATAAGAAATGAAAGTTAAAAGAAGGAAGAAGGTAAGAGAAATCCAGGAGTAAGATTATTATGAAAATGTAAATCATAAAATCTGTTATTATCAAAGGTAGGCCACACACTTGACTCTGAGCTTCTAGTAACCAGGATGAAAAGCAAAGCATGATTCATGGTGCCTTTGCAATAAGAACATATCAACTATTTTGATTGAGACCTAAGAGAAATTTCTCCCCAGATTAAGTATGTGGGCAAGTTATTTAACTTCTCTCTGCCTATGTTTCCTTGCCTATAAAATAGAATAATAATAGTACCTGTTATAAAGCATTGTGAGGATTACATAAGGTAAGTTCCTAGGACAACATTTGGCAGGTAGTAAGCACTCAAATTTGTTATTAATTATCTGAATGAATGACATTCTCAAGAGTATCATTACAGAAATTGGTATCATGGAAGTAGATATTACTAAAGAAGAAATGGAAAGGTAATTCTTACCTCAGGTAGGAAATCCTCTCAACAATAGAACAAAGTATTGTCAATTAATTTTCTGGTGTTCTATGTGTGTTCACTCAACCCGTGTTTATTGAGCACCTCCTTTATGCAAGTTTTCTGTCTAGTAATATATGGCCAGGGTACAAGACTTATTAATAAGTTGATGCTTTAGCCAGCTCTAAGTAGCTAAGTCTTGAAATTATTCTAATGTATTAAATAATAAAATTAGTTTATTTATTTTTTTCTGCTCTGCAAATGTGAACATAGTATTCTGTGAGGAAAGACTAGGCAAAAGCAATGATGAAAAGAAGAGTAAGAAATAGTAATTGAACTTATTTAAAACCCAGTAAGAACAAAATAATCAATTGAGTCTTTGAGCTTCCCGGGAAGTGATAATCATGGTGATTAAAAGTATTACTTGCTACATTTATTGAATGCTAACTATGTGCCAAATTTTGCTTCTTTGCGTATTTTATCTCATTTAATCCTTACAATACTTTGAGGTTGTGAATATTCATTTTTTCGGTGGGAAATTTTTGAATCCTTATAGGAAGTAAGCCACTTACCTAAAATCACAGCATTAAGTATAGGTCTAAGCCAGAATTCAGACCCAAGACTTGCTGATTCTAAGTGCATTACCATCCATGGTATAAAACCAAAATTTATAAAACCTTGAAACCCTTTGACCAATCTAAAATGTTTTTTCCTGACACTCTCAGTCAAATATACCCTAATTTTTATTATTCTATAATAAGTTTATGAATCAGTCTTATTATCTTCCTGGTCTTGACTATCAGACTGGAAAGTTAACCTTTTCCTGGTCTATATGATTGCTACTCATGTCATTTAGTCACTTGATTTGATCACCAGCCTGAACTTTCTTAAAAACTACTTTTAAATGGACAGTACCCTTAGATTTGAAATAGAAAAGTCTAGCAATTTAGTTTGATAATCTGTAAACTCATGGTCTCAGACTCTGATGGATTGTTTTTGCGCTTACTGAGAGCATGAACCATATTGTCTCAATTCCAAATTATGGGTCTTCTTTTTCAAGTTCACCAGTTAGCCAAAAGACAACCATATTGGTGTTGACAGTGAAGGTACATCTTATATTTCAAGACCAATAAAATTCAGGCTCCAGGCAATTTGACCTGGAGCTCTTTGATGTCCCCTGCCATTTGAAGATAGAGATTCATATCATGTATATATTATGTTTATTGGATGGGTTTTCAGTAGAGAACTTTGCTTGTAATTGTTTTTCCTTTTGATGGGCATAACAGACAATTGTTTCGAGACTTCTGGTAATAGCAGCAGTAGCATAGTAAGATCTCAAAAGCCATATACTGTCAGATTGAAAAATATAGATGTTTTCAGCCCAGTGACTTGAGATTACTATGCATTACTTTTGCACAGTTCAAAAACTAGAAAAGGCCTTTCAAGAAAATTATTCTGAAATATTTGTATATATAAGAGCAGGATTTACTCTGAGGAGTAGACAGTCTCCTGAGAGAGAATAAAGTTGAAGTTTATATTTGTTGAAATATATTAACCTCAAAAGTTTTCATTAAAAAAAAAACAAAAAACACTTTTTCCTTTTACTAGTTCTCTAATCTTATTTTGACCTTGGTTTATAATTCATGTTTCTTCTCTTCCTGGCTTCCCATAGTCCTTAAATCATTTCACCTAGATCTATGTAAACCATCTGTCCTTCCAAAAAGCTATTTCTTCTCAACAAAGAGCAGGTTTGGGAATGAAAGGCACTATATGGACAGAAAGCCAGGAAAAATCTTGCAGACAGTTTTTTGGCTCTTCTTCTCTGGCCCGCTTTGCTACCCTGCAGCCTCCTGGGGAACAACAGAGAGACAACAGCTTGTATCCCTTTGAAAAAGTGGCAGGCCTGCAGAAGAGAAAATGCTAGGCTGTTTAGTTGTCCTCCTAGACACAGAAAAGCAATGCAAATGATTAGTGGTGTACTAGAATGCAGTTTCTATGCCACAGTATCAAACAGAATGTAATTTCTTAATTGTTATTGATGTGGAACATAAAAAGCCTTTATCAATGTTTGGCTAAGTAAAATACAAGTCAGTCATTTGAATTGCTTCCAGATATACAATTTGAGGCTTTCAACATTGTGATCATTTTGTAATAACCTACATTTTCCCCCAAAGACCCTCTCATGACCTTGGGAATTACATGCATATGGTGCTCCAGGAATAATACCCACAAGGCTGTGTAGGCTTCAGGTACACACTTCATCCCTAGAGCCACATTATGTCTAGCTATTGCCCTTGAAAATTTAGTCCTCAGGAAGGTCCTTGAGAAATTACCCTTGAAGTTCCCTAGCCTTAGCATAGTAGAACTTCAGTTAATAAATGTTGAATGCATAGAAATTAGTTCACATCATTTTTCATTAGCAGTTTTTTGTGTAAAGAAAAACAGCTCTCCCCTGCCTCCTCCAGCCATGTTTAAGACCTCAGAAATAAGGCAGTCTTGCCTCAAAAGAGCCTAAAAACCTAAGAGAAGTGCAGCCCAAAATGAAATTTCAGAAGAGGTAGTCAACTTTGAAGTGAGTCATCCTAGACAGAGCTGAATTTTATAGTTTTTAAGCCCTTTCAGGTTCCAACCATATCAAAATAATAATAATAAAAAAGACAAGTCTGAGTTTCCTAAGCACATTAGTAAAAATGTGAGCTTGAATATTGGCATTGTTTCTTGGGGATCTCCACTGCAAATTGTCTTTACTGTCTTTGAAACTTAAGAGATGAGATTTTATGCTCCTATGGAGAACAGAGGAATATAGACCTTTCATAAGTTTTGAACAAACTGCTGCTGCTACCAATGTTATAAACAAGAAACATTTCAACCTTGAATCTATATAAGCGATAAAGCTTAAATCTCATCTAATTCAAATAAATGGGATTTCTCTGCAGCTGTAATATCTCCCAGATAAAAGTAAATTGTTAAAGCCTAGCCAGGGGAGCAGGACCACAGCTTTGTTTCACTTACCTTGAAGAAGCCTGTAGATGAACCATGCTTTTCCAACTTTTGCCCAGTACCTCATTTCACAGAAATCTGATTTAAACATCGCAGAAAGTAAGCCCGTTTGCAAAGATGTTATGAGTCCTTCATTTTGTTTCAAGATGGTAAATTGACCCATAAATCAAACTTAAATTGAATCCTGAAAAATTTTTGTATTGTCAAAAGTTAATCGGCTCTGTAGAAGTGATGGTATGACAAACATGAAACATTGAGTGGCCAAGTTTTAAAAAGAGGCTTTCACTTAATATTGATGGTGTTGATGTCTTTGGAATTAATTTTGCTTCTCCCTTCAAATATGACTAAACCCATGGTTGTATAAGTTTTTCCAAAACAACATAGTGCTGTCCTATAGGATGAATCTGTACTATTTGTGCTTAGAAGGATGAAACAGTGTGATTCTGAGATATAGTCTTTGGATCCAGACAGAGCTGAGTTTGAATGTCAGCTCTGCCACATGAAACTTCATGTGCCTCAGTTTTTCCATCTGTAAAATGAAGCTGATAATATCTACTCCATAAGGTTATTATAGTGATTAGATAAATGACTAATGGGTAAAGTACCCGGGCCACAGAACATGCTCAGTAAATGGTTGCCATTGTAAAAATGTAGTTCTTGCGTCTCACCAGTGAGCAAACAAATTAAGATGTATAGCAATTTACCAAGCTAACTGAAAAAATGAAAATTGAAAGAGAATTTCACTCTTGACTACATACTGCCTTATTTTTTTATTTTTGTTAAATTTATTGGGGTGACATTGGTTGGTTACAATTAGATAGTTTCCAGATGTACAAGTCCACATCACATCACTCACGCATCGCATTATGTGCCCACCACCCAGAATCAGCTCCCCCTCCATCACCATATATCGGGTGCCCGCTCCCACCTCCCCCCACAACTCTCCCTCGCCCTCCCCAGGTAACCACCAAACTATTGAGTGTATACTGCCTTATTTTTTATCTCAAATGTAAGTCTTCTCTCCCTCCTAGATGAAGTCCCTAAGAACAGAAACTGAATCATGTTTTTTCCTACACCCCGCAGGACTAACAGTGTTAGACAGATAGTACACACTCGGAAAGTGTCTGTTGACATGGCCTTATTTAGCAATGCCTTATGTCTATGTGTACCCCTCTTATGAGGACAGGATTGTATTCCACCACATAGGCATCTGGAAGTTTCCTGGTAACTTATTTTCCAATCAAACCATGGGGAACTTCTACCACTTCAAATCATTTTGCTTTCTAATTAGTTCCTGGGCCCATCTTTAGTAGCCATTTTATTACTTATGCATTTATTTGTAAGTATCACTAACACTGCAGCTGGCCCTGAGATAACTTCATAGTCTCCATTTTCAGTTTCCTGATTTTACTTAGATTAGCTAGAGGTCCTTTATACTTAACCTTTCCATCTGCATATTTAGTGATCCCCCCCCCCCAGTGGCTTTGTCAGTAAGTATGTCTAATTAAGTTATCCTGTCTATACTATATATACATTTTATTTCAAGCTCTCAATAGATGTGCTAGCATTTGATATCCATTTTGAGGAAAACTGAAAATCCTTAAAAGTCTGAATACATAACATTAAATACAGATTGAGGAACTGATGTGACCATATATATTTTTGATCAAATATATAAATATAGCTTTTATGCCTTCTTTGAGTAGCAGGAATATGGATGGTCCAGAGAGCACTTATTACCAATAATGTTGCTCCAATTTATATGGCGTTTTAACATTGTTTTTATCCCCACAAGGATGCTCCTGGTCTGTAAGGTATGTAAGATGTTATAGCAGCTCTATTTTATCCGTAAGGAAATTGAGGCCCAGAGCAGCTGGGTGACTTTTGTTGAAGACATAAATAGTACTCAGTGGCAGAACTGAAGTAAGAACCCAGATCTCATGCTGCTGATGAATTTTTTCAAATCTTGATGAGAATTGTAGTTCAAAAATACAGTCCCAGCCATCAGCTATTTCCTGCCATACAACACAGTTGATCATTCCATATTTCATGTCAAAATACTTTCCATTGACCCCAAGTACCTCTATTTCCCTTTTAGTTTGAACGTCATGACCCTGTGGATGGGAGGATTACTGAGAGGCAGTTTGGTGGCATGCTGCTGGCCTACAGTGGGGTGCAGTCCAAGAAGCTGACTGCTATGCAGAAGCAGCTCAAGAAGCACTTCAAAGATGGAAAGGTAGGTATCATTGCCTAAAGGAAGAAAAAGAACCAAACCATGGGAACTAAAGGCAAACACTTGGGTATTTAAATCTACTTTAGAGGACTGAGGTAGATTTGGATATCATCAGTATACTATTAGAGTTAAAACCAGGAGAATAGGTGAGATTACCCAAGGAGAGTATAATACAGAAAAGAACTGTGGGCCAAAGTTGACATCCAGTGGAACATTTAACATTTAAGTAGCTCAGGAAGGAAAAATCTTGAAGTGTTTAGAGAAATACCTAGAGAAAGTGGAATCAAAGCCAAGGAAGTAGGGGATTCAGGAACTGAGGGGGGCCACAGTGTTACATGGGACAGAGAGGGTTTAGTAAACTAAGATGATAAACATTCATTGGTTCTGGTAAAATGGTAATATTGGTGACCTTTGGTAAAGCTGTTTTATTAGAGTGTATATTAGAATGAGAGGGTATATTAGAATGAGAAATAAGAAAGTAGAGAAAGAGATGAGAGAAAGAAGAGGGGAGAGGGGCTCTAGAAAGAAGGAAATGGTCTATGTTTAAAACTCTCATGCTGGGGAAGCCGGGATGGCTCAGCAGGTTGAGCGCTTGCTTTGCAGCTCCAGGGACCGAGGATCAAATCTCGGCCCCGGCCCCATGCGGACCCATATGCAGAACTGGGGTGTGTTTCCCATGCAGGAGGCCCCCAGTTCAGTTCTTACCTCCTGGTTCAGCCCTTGGCTCGGGAGGGTGTGCCTCCCATGAGGGAGGCCCCCAGCCCAGTTCCTGCCCTGCACGACCCCCACCCGCCTGTGTGGAATGAAACCATGTTGAAAACTGATGACGTACAACTATAGAGACTGCTCTGGGTCCTCCCCCTTCTTTGTCTCTCTCTGTTTCTGTCTCTTATCTGTCTCTGTCAAAAACAAATATGAAAAAAAAGAAAAAAACTATATTTGTCTGCTTGGGCTGCTGTAACAAACTACCATAGACTGAGTGACTTAAACAACAGAAATTTATTTTCTAATGGTTTTGGGGGCTAGAATTTCATAGTCAAGGTGCTGACAAATTAGGTTTCTAATGAGGGCTCTCTTTCTTGGCCTGTAGACGGCTATCTTCTTGCTATGTCCTCACGTGGCCTTTCCTTGGTGTTTGCACAGGGATGGGGGCAGGAGTGTGAGCTTCCTCTCTGATGTGTCTTCCTATAAGGACACTAAACATATTGGATCGGGACTCCACCTCTAGGACCGCATTTAGCCTTAATTATTTACTTAGAGGCTCCATCTCCTAAAACAGTCACACTGTGGGATTAGGGCTTCAGTGTGCAAGTTTTGGGGAGACACAAACATTCACCCCATAATAGGCACAAAATACAACTCTGGCATGTGTGAGGACCTGAAGAGGACTGTTCTGGTTGGCTCACACTAGCAAGGAGAATGGTCTGAGGTGAGGTCAGAAAAAGAGATGGTGGTCAGAGCATTCAAAACCAAGGTATGGAATGAGTTTGGGTTTTATTCACAGTGCAATGGGAAGCTACTAAAGGGTTGTGAGCAGTGAAATGACATGGTTAATATGTATGTTTAAAGAGATGATTCTGGCTGCTTTATGAAAAAATAGTATAGAAAAGAGCAAGCATAGAAACAAAAAGACTGATACTACAATGATTAGAGAGTTCAGGAATGATTGAGCGTTTTTTTGAGCAGCACTGAGATTGGAGACCATGGGTTTGCAGTGGCACTAGTCAGCACTACTCTGACACCTTTCAGCACTGGCTGCATCTGGTGTGGGAAGAGGCAGATGGAAGAACTGAGTCAGCATCTGGGGTTTTGCCAGAGAGTGAGATAGACTAAATGAAGCCAAAATCAGTTAAGAAGCCAGACCTCTTAAAGATCAAACACACACACACAGAGCAATGCCAGCAAATCCATATCTTCTCTTTCTCAGCCCAATACCCTTTGTACCAGACAGTGATTACCATTTGGCCATGATCAGGAAACTAACCTGGCACTAAAAATGTTTCATGAGAGATTGACAAGGCAGCGTGGTATGCTACATGGAGCTAGAAGACTTGAGTTCAGGTCCTACCTACAAGGTATTTGTGGACATCAGAGAAATTATTTAACCTTATTGGCCCATGAATTGAGAAGCTTGTTCTAGATATGTGTTATAAAAGTGCTATAGATTTAAAGGCTCAATAACTAAAAATAAGAAATAAGATGCTAGTACTTGGCTCAGTTTTCTTAGTTATTAGTCTTTTTTCAGGAAATGATTAGCATTGCCCAGGTTGGTAGAAAGCAATTCTTATTACCCAGACTTTTCCTCCTGAGCTTGGCTGTTGAAAAACTGAACCTCTGAACAGGCTGCAGACTGCAATGGATGACAGTCTGGGCTCTAAGAGAAAGTTCAGCTTCTTTGAACTCAGTCCAGCCTGTCTCTGCAGCAGATGTTCCCTCTCTGGGGAGGGAGGCGGGGTGGGGTGGGGGGTGGGGGGAAGACTCGTTATTAACAGAAAGTGACAAAGGACGATACTTGTACACTACCCAATACAGGCCCAGATCTGTTGAAAATTATAATTTCAGAAAATTGATTGCTAGTGTTTATGTGGATTTGTTAACCCCAATGTAGAAAGCATAGTGTTTGCATTAGGAAATAGTCCTTTGTTTTTTATTTTTAAAGATTTATTTTATTGTTTTAAGAGAAGGTGAAAGTGGGGGGTGGGCAGACCATTCTCCACAGTTGTATATCATTGGTTGTGACATGGTTCCATTCCACACAGGTGGGTGTGGGGCTGCACAGGGTGGGAACTGAACAGGAGACCTCCGCATAGGAGGCAAGAACTTTTGCTGCCATCCTGATGGTTACTGGTTGTGCCACTGTTCAGCATATGGTTTTGCACAGGCCGGAGCCAGAAATCAAACCCTGGACCTCGTGACTGCAAGGCAAGTGCTCAACACTCCTTTATTTTGACCAGACTTATTTTTAAAGTTTGGTTCAGACATTGATTTGATCTTAAAATAATTATCTATCATGATAGCCTCTAATTCATGTTTTATTATGAATTTATATTCAAAAGCAACAAATTGAATGTTGGAGACATCTCCCATGAAGGAATATAGTATTTTAGCATTGGCAAAAGTTAATTTATGACCTGAAGACCTTTCAAAAAAGCTCTGAAGTAAAAGGACAAATTTTGTCAAATGATGAAAATCTAGAGGACTGAATTAATTCTGGCCTAGAATTTCTAGCCTGCTTTAGCAAGGAGATTGAGATTGATTGTCCTCTCATGTTGAATAAATAGTTTGTGACCATAGTAATTAACTAAAATGAGAGTTAATGAAGGGCCTTTTCTCCTAAAGTAACCAGTCCATTTCCCATTAAAGAGGAATCATCATCTTTTCTAATTGCTTCTTTATTCTGCTTTGAATTTGTTAACGTGAAAATACAGTTTTCATTTGGCTCATGTTAACATTTTCTGTATGGGGCCTGTACAAAATATCAAACCAGTTTTATATCTTACATATAAAACTGAAAGTAGCAAATGAACAAGACAAACAAACAAAAAATCATAGGCACAGACAGCAGTTTTGGTTACCAGAGGGTAAGGCAGCAGGTTGGTAGAAGAGGGTAAACAGTGTCAAATATATGGTGATGGAAGGAGAACTGATTCTGGGTGGTGGATATACATTACAACATACAGATAATGTATTATAGAATTGTATATTTGCAGCATAATTTTACTAACCATTATCACCCCAATATATTTAATTAAAAATTAGAAAATATATAATATACACACATGTGTGTATACATATGTGTGTGTGTATGTGTATGTATGTGTGTGTATATATATATATATATATATATATCAAACCACACCTAAAAGAGTGAAGGTCCTAGTGGTATATTAAGTAAATATTTCCATAATATTTAATGACCATGCAATGCTTCACAGCCTTTTTTCTTTTTCGGTTTCTAACAGCTTTGTTAGATCTCGTTTTGGTTTTGAGAATATAGAGACAGAAAAAGAGGAATGAATGACACACCCAGTTTGGACTAAAATCCAGTGCCTCCTATTTCACATCTTGTCCTTTCCCTGGCAAAGTTCTGTTTCTAACCATACTCTTCCTCTAAAGCAGTGCTTCTCAACCCTGCTTGCCCAGTAAGATCAGTTTAATTGATAACATGAGAAAATACCATTGACAAGCTTGGCAAGTACCAGAAAAGTACTATCAATTGTATGTATTGAGGTTTCCTTGTTATTGAGTTCTCGATGTGATTACTGGGCTCTGTAGTTTGGGGAAATGGAAATCTGAAGAGGAGCAGCACTAAGTAGAAACCAGACAACGTCTGCAATCCATTAGAGACCTCATTTTTCTTTAAAAGGCATTAACCTCAGTGTCTCTCCAGTGTTATTTACTTCTGAGAAATTGTGTGAGAAGTGGGAAATAGGCAAATAGGACAGATCTTCCTCCCGGTAAGGGAACTCCCTACAGCCCTACTTATGTAACTACTCTCTCTTGAGCCATGGAGGGAACTACAATGAAGTGGAAAACACACCCCAGTTCAGCATATGGGACATCACTGGCCAAGGTCAGGATTGGGATTCCATCCTCAGACCCCGGGCCGAAGTGCAAGTGCTCAACCTCTGAGTCATCCCTGCTTTCCTCATAGAAAGTAAAATTCAGAATCAGCAAACATTTGACCAGCTTTTGAGCTTCATTCACAGAATTTCATCAGATTAAAGTTAAGTCGCAAATTGCTTCAGTAGTAACTTTTAGATTAAGATAATGAACAACTTCCCAAGTGCTTGGGTTCTGCTAAATTCTGAGACCATTCTGATATATATCACTGACTTTGGCAATTCTTTAATTAGCTTAAGCCTCAAAAAGTTTACCTGGCCTATGAGTAGATTATTTAAATCAGGGGTGCCCAGTCTTTTGACTTTCCTAGGCCACAGTGAAAGAACTGTCTTGAGCCACAGCGATGAGCTAAAAAAAAAAAAATTGCAAAACTATCTCATAATGTTTTAAGAAAGTTTATCAATTTGTGTTGGGCCACATTCAAAGCCATCCTGAGCCTCATGTGGCCTGCAGTTGAGACAATCTTTATTTAAATGGAAGTCCTGACTCTGGTCTTACCTCTTAAAGATGTATAACAGATCAAATGGTTATAGCTCACTTAGGAAGTGTCACAGTCAACATTGTGACTAATTGGAGGGCACAGTTAGAAATATTTTCATCAGCGGAAGCCAGGATGGCTCAGCGGGTTAAGCACTTGCTTTGCAGCCCCAAGGACTAAGGATCAGGTCCTAGCCTCAGCCTGTGTGCATTCATATGCTGAACTGGGGTGTGCTTCCCATGCGGAAGGCCCCCAGTTTAGTCCTTGCCCTGTGCAACCCCCGCCCACCTGTGTGGAACGAAACCATGTCAAAAACTGATGATGTACAACTATGGAGACTGCTCTGGACCCTCCCCCTTCTCTCTCTCCCTCTCTGTCAAAAACAATAAAATCTTTAAAAATATTTTTTTTTGTTAAAGATATCCAGTCCCCACTGTAAACAGCTTCATGTCAGATTTTACATGTGCAGAGAAAGCAATTAGCTAGCTTGACTTTTTCAGGGTAAAATTCTAGAGTTTTCTTCCTGTATTATATATAAATTTGAAATTATTCAACTAATTTATTCAGTCTCTGTTCTAGACATAGCATAAATTTTTTATTGATAGACATGAATAACAGCCTAGTTTTCTGCATTTTATGTGGTTTTTTGTTACAGGTTCCTGCTTTACCTTCTATCTCTTCTTTCAGGGTCTGACATTTCAGGAAGTGGAGAACTTCTTTACTTTCCTAAAGAATATTAATGATGTGGACACTGCATTGAGCTTTTACCATATGGCGGGAGCATCTCTTGATAAAGGTAATGAAACCCAAAAGAGTTTTCTTGATGGTATAAACATTTAATCTATAATCTATTAAGTGACTACCCCACAACTGTAATGTTATATGAGTTTTCCTTGACATTGTTTTTTGACTTGACATTGCATGAGCCTTGCAAAGCCAGGCTCAGCAAATGTGTTTTCTTGTGCTAAAGGCTATAGTCAAGGCAGATGCTCTTCTTTAAATGACTAGCCTTGGAAACTGACAAGTAAGCTGAGGCAGAGTGCCTGAAACTATGGCTCTCCCTCATCAGAGCCAGAGTCATTACATATATGTTGTGAAGCTGAAGTTACTATGCATTTTAATTTATTCTGTGGTGACAGAGAATGGCTTGGTTTATTCTTTCAAGTTTGTTTTCCTAAGGTAATACGATTATAGCAGAGAATAGCACCCCCTACTGGCTCACTTTATACAAATTCTGTTCCAGTTTGTACAGGCAATGTGAAAGAGCAGAGGAATTAAAAACACATTTTTCCAACTTTTTATTAGGAAATACTTTCACACATCTAGAACAGTTGAAATAATTATTCAAAGTATGTCCAATTAACATTTTTTGTGAAAAGCCCAACTAAAGACAATAGCATTACTTTAAAGAACAGTTACATAGAATGAATCACTGTCCATGTTAAAATTATAGGGTATACAAAATAAAATGAATCAGGATAGTGGTAGCAAAGGAAAGTGCAAGCATGTGGTTAAAAAATATTACCAACCGGGGAAAGCCGGGACGGCTCAGCGGGTTGAGCGCTCGCTTTGGGGCCACGAGGACCGAGGATCGAATCCCGGCTCCGGCCCAGGCGGACCCACATGCTGAACTGGGGAGTTCCCACAGTTCGGTTCTCTAGCTGTCTCTGTCTTTGTCTCTCTCTCTATCTGTCAAAAGTAAAATAGAAATAAATATGCACTGAAGATAAAATAATTACTTTCTATAAATATAAAAAGATATTAAAAAAAAAAAAATATTACCAACCAGTGTCACCCCAATAAAGGTAACAATAAGAAAGAAAAAAAGGAAACAAAGAAAATCTTAAAAATTAAAAAAAAATAATCACAACTAATGATATACAGCTATGGAGACTGCTCTGAGCCCTTCCCTCTTCTCTCTTTCTCTCTCTCTTCCCCCCACCCCCAAACAAACAAAAAAGTATTTCTTTCAAAAACCTTCAGGCCATTTCCTGGGATGTTTGGTATGCATATAGTCTGTGCCTCATTATCCTTGCTAAAAGAGGCATGGCACAAATTATGCAGTCATATCTGATATCCAAAAATATGTTTGGCTTTGAGATATATGATATTTAGCATTTGTTTTCACCACTGACTTTGTTTTATCTGTGTAACTTTGGATACTCTGAATGTAAAATTATAAATATCTAGGGAAATTGGCCCAGATTCATGCACAGTAACAGGGAGAAGCCAAGTGTATTCATTTCCAAGGGCTACCATAACAAATTACACAAACTTGCTGATTTAAAAAACATCAGAAATTTATTCTCTCACAATGCTGAAGGCCACAAATCTGAAAACAAGACGTTGGCAAGGGCCATGCTCCCTCGAAAGGCTCTAGGATAAAATCCCCCTTTGCCTCCTCCAGCTTCTGGAAGTTCTCGTTCCTTAGCTTGTGGCTGCATAACTCCAGTCACTGCTTTTGGTTTCACGTGGCCTTGCCCTTCTCCCTATATGTCCTTCTTCTGTATGTCTCTTACAAGGACACTTATCATGGGATTTAGGGCCCACCTGGGTAATCTTTAACCCAGATCTAATCCCAAGATCCTTAACTTAATAATGTGTGCAAAGACCCTTCTTCCAAACAGTCACATTCACAAGTTCCAGTGACTAAGATGTAGACATAGCTTTTGGAGGACCACCATTAAACTTACTTATAGTAACTGAGCACTAAATATCACTCACATGTAGTCCACAAAGTAAGGTGAAGTAGAAACAAAATTGTGAATTTACTGTAAGAATATTAGTACTATCTGTTTTAGAAACTTAGTCTTTTTAGAAACCTAATTGTACTCCTTACTTGGGTAACTTCTCTTTATCTTGCAAGTCTCAGTTCAAATGCCACTTCCTCCAAGAGGCCTCTAGCTTGTGTTCCGCTGTCCTTCCCATGTTCCTACAGTCTGTCAGATGTGCCAGTCTTTTGCAGGCTGTCCTTGACTGTCCCCTTTGCTTTTAAACTGTACTGATCTTGCCAGTCCTACTAGTGATTCTTTCATTGTTTTGAGTTCTACACAAATTCTCTTTCTGCAGAATCATGAGAATTTTCTGCTGAGATGAATCTTAGAAGAGGAGAGGGGAAGATATATTGGTTGAGAACCCAAATTCTGGGAAACTGGGATGGCTCAGCAGGTTGAGCACTCACTTTACAGCCCCAGGGACTGAGGATCGTATCCTGGCCTCGGCCCGTGCAGACCCACATGCTGAACTGGGGTGTGCTTCCCATGCAGGAGGTCCCCAGTTTGTTCTCCCTGAGGCAAGCTTCCCATATGGGAGGCCCCTGCCCCAGTTCTGCCCTGCGCAGCCCCTGCCCACCTGTGTGGAGCAAAACCATCCTCTGGGCCACCACCACCCCCTTTCTCTCTGTCTCTTTCTGTCTCTGTCAAAAACAATAAAATAATCTTTAAAAGAACCCAAATTCTGAAGTCATATTGTCTGGATTTTAATCTTATCTTCATCATTTACCAACTGAGTAGCTTTGGGCAATTTCTGAATTTATCTTCTATGTTTTAAAATCAGGATAATAATACCTACCTCATAAGATATTAACCTTGTGGCTATCATGCAGTGAACATTAAATAAATATCAGCTGTTTCCATTATGAATGTTTAATAAATGTTGATAAGTCAGATTTAGTGTAATTCATCCATTTATTCAGCCAGCAGCATAGGCACAGGGTTCTATCCTAAAAAAGCTCACAGTCTATTAAGGGAGAAAGACAAGTATACAAGCTGGTCAAGTTTGGTATGATAAGTACTAATTAAATAAGAAAATTAAAAGTGGAGCCTCTGACCCATATTGGGAGTGGGAAAGAGTGGGGCAGGGGTAGGGACAGGAGTATTTTTATTGCTTTCTGCTCTCAGTCTCAGCCATCTTCATTTGTTCCCAAAAGATTAGGACCTTCAGAAATTGGCACCTTTTTAGAGGCCTGACATTGTTTCTTCCTTGGCTGTTTTAGAGCTTGCAACCTGTCTTTAGACATAATTTAGTACAGAATTCCCAAAAAGCATAATGACAAACACTATATACTGCAATATGTTAATGGTTATGTGGGCTAAAAATAAAAAGGGTTCCTTTGTTCAAATAAGTTTGGAAATACAGAATTTCTTCCTGCAGCACTACTTCTGCCAACTTTTTAATATGCTAATGCATATTATTCATCTCCAAGAGAGCAATAGAGTTCCCACAACTGATTTACCCTAAATGTCTTCTAACAGCTTACGGAGCTACTGTCCCTCAGAACAGTTTGAGAGCCCAGGCAGGTGGCAACTGCAGATTTACCATATTGCAGCATGATCCAGTTCCTCCAGACTCAAACGCCAACTTTTGTTGAGCTTTCTTTAGTCCTGCGTGGCCCATGTGAGGATGACAGCTCTCAGGCAAGAACGAAATGGCTTCACTGAATTATGACCACTGGAAGAAAAACACCTTCCTCCATGAAATATTATAAGTTTTCACCATAGGTTGTCTCTTTGTTTAGCACTTAAGAGAAATTGATTTTACTGCTTATTCGTATACTGGGCATAAAATTAGATATATAACTTCTCAAGGGCTATCTGAATGATTTACCTAGTCTTCCAAAGAAGTAGTTGAAAATTGAACACAACTCCTTCCCCAATGGCGTTCTATGATGGAAAAGTTAGAAATTATTTGAGTTGGAGCTCTAGAATGAGCTATAGCCTATATAACTTGAATGTTCTCATTTCCGCCAAGAGAATAAAAGGTTTCCAGGTATGGTAAAGCCCCATTATAAAGCACCTTACAGTATAACAGATTTGCTAAACTTGTAGGTCCAGATGTGTCCCTCATGTACTTTGAACTATAATACAGGGTTTTAATTATACAAATATGGTACCTAGCCTTTAGTCCTCATGCCCCAGCACTAAACTACATAGATTGAAAATCATAATTTATGAAACAGTTTGACCTTAATTCTTTATACTCATTCTATATGTACAGTTTAGCTTATTGTCCAACAAGCCAAGAGAATAAATAGTAAGACCTGTGGCATAACTCATAGGATGCTCTCTGCAACTCCGAGTATTTTTTCTCAAATATCAGTCATATTATTAAATAATCTCAAATGAATTTCCTTCATATATGAAGTGGCATGAATGACCTCTACGAACCTTTTAGCTTTCAAATTCTTTGTGAATCTAATAATTTTGAATGAGTAAAGGAGTCTCCGTCTTTTGGCCGTTAGGTCCCTAGTAGGTTGTTGGGGGAGTTGGAAATTAGGGATGGGGCCATTTCTAGCACACAACAAGCTCTTGTATTCAGAACAATCATCTTTGACAAGCTATCCCATCTCCAGAGCCCCTAGGAATCCTGCAGCATTGCCCTTTGGAGGACTAGGAGGCCATCGGACATCTGGAACACTAATAGCAACTATTGTTTCATAGCAACTTCTGTGTACCAGGCATAGCACTAAGTGCTTCATGGACATGGTCTCTCTTCTTAAAACTTGGAAGGTATTCTCTCCTATGTTATGGAAGAGGAAATATCAAATGAAGCAGCTTGCTCGTATTTAGTTACCCAAGTAAGTAGTAGTAGAGCCAGGATGCAAACCCAGGTGTCTGTAATCCATAATCTATATTCTTTCCACACCATCATTTTGCCTCTCAGTATATCCCAAAATGCTTCTGGAATTTGAAAGCCTTTGCTGAAACAATCCAGGAGGCAATGCAGGGTTGCAATTTTGAGCCATTCTTCAGTAGCTTAAAAAGGCAGGCTCTCAGCTATTTCCTCCCAGTTCCCTTTGGCTAAGAGTTAAGCATTCTTAAGGGGAGAATAAAGTTATTTTGAAAACTATGTTTTGGAGTTAGTGCCCTTCTCTTGAATATGAAACATGTATGACATTTTTCTCCCTGCAGTCATCTCTTCTGTTCAGGCCCAGGTTCTGCAAACACACTCTGACATCTGTAGTGCATGTCTCGCAATGACATATATATTATACTCTCAGAGTTGTTGTCTAACCTACCTTCTTATCCCACATAGGAATGTCTTAGTAGACACATCTGTACTCTTTACCATTCTAAACATACTACTCTTCAGTGAAGAAATTAATACACAAAATCATAAAGTAACTTAAATAAGATCACGTAACATGGAAAGTTGGTACCCCTTCTCAGCATTGAAATAGTCTATACAGACGTAAACTTCTCATCTCCTTATAATCAGGGCGTCCTTCACCGACTCTACTCAGTGTTGTGGCAAGGATTTGTTACACTTTCAAAAAAGGTTTTCATTAAAATTTAGCTAAGATACAATACTATATTAGTTTCAGGTGTACACCATAGATACTCAACATTTATATACCTAAACAAATGGTCGGGGAAGCCGGGATGGCTCAGCGGGTTAAGCGCTTGCTTTGAAGCCCTGGGGACCGAGGATCGAATGCCGGCCCTGGCCTGTGTGGCCCCACATGCTGAACTGGGGTATGCCTCCCAAAGGCGGTGAGGCCTCCAGTTCAGTTCAAAAAATAATAATAATAATAATCACTGTAAGTCCAGCAACCATCTGACACTGCATCACGTTATCACAATATCATTGACTGTATTCCCTATGCTATATATACATTACAACCCCATGATTTATTTGTTTTATACCTAGAAATTTGAACCTCTTACTACCCTTTACCTTTTCCCATCTTTATTAATTTTTCAATTACAGTTGACATTCAATGTTATGTTAATTTTAGCTATATAGCATAATGGTTAGACATGTATATAATTTAAGAAGTGATCCCCTGACTAGTCTAGTACCTACCTGGCACTGTATATAGTTATTACTATATTATTGACTGTATTCCCTATGCTCTACATACCCATGACTGTTTTGTAACTACCAATTTGTATTTCTTTTTTTCTTTAATCGTTAAATTTATTGGGGTGACGTTGGTTGGCAACAGTTATATAGTTTCCAGGTGTACAACTCCACACCACATCATTCATGCATCGCACTATGTGCTCACCACCCAGCTGGTGCCCCCTCCCAACTCCCCCCTCCCCCCACTTTCTTACCTCCCTTCCCCCTTCCCCTCAGGTAACCACTAAACTATTGACTGTGTCCATGAGTCTTTGTTTCTTTGTTCCTTTCAGTTTTATATTCCTCCTATAAGTGAAGTCATATGTTTCTTGATTCTTTCAGTCTGACTTATTTAGCTTAATAGGATGGTTTCAAGGTCCATCCATGCAATTTGTATTTCTTAATCCCTTCACTTTTCCCCCCTGTCCTCAACCTCCCTCCCATCTATACCCCAATAAAGCTAGTACCCATCTGACACCATACACAATTACTAATATTACAGTACTATTAACTAATATTCTTTTGCTATACCGTACATCCCCATGACTACTTTGTAACAACAGATTTGTACTTCTTAATTCCTTTCCCCTTTTCACCTACCCCCAATCCCACTCCCATCTGGCAACCATCAAAATGTTCATTGTATCTATGACTTTGTTTCTGTTTCATGTCTGTTTATTTTATTCATTAGATTCCACTTACGGGTGATATGACATTAGTCTTTCTCTGTCTGACTTACTACAGTCAACACAGTAGCCTCTAGGTCCATCCATGTAGTTGTAGAAGGCAAGATTTCATTCTTTTTATGGCTGAGTAGGATTCCATTGTATATGTATGGAATATTCTCCATTCAGGGAAACCTAGGCTGCCTCCACATCTTGGCCATTATAAACAGTGCTGCCATGAACACATGGATACACCTGTCCCCTCAAAGTAGCATCTTGGGTTCCTTCAAATAAATACCCAGAAATGGGATTACTGGGTCCTTCTTTGTCTCTTGTTAGAGCCTTTGTTTTAAAGTCTGTTTTGTGTGGTATAAGTGTTGCTGCCTTAATCTTGTTGTGTTGTTTCTTCGTTCCCCTTCTCATGAAATATCTTTTTTCATCCTTCTACTTTCAGTCTGTGTGTCTTTTGATCTGAAGTGAGTCTTTTGTAGGCAGCATATGCAAGGGTCTTGCTTTCTTATCCATTCAGCCACCCTGTATCTTTTGATTGAAGCCTTTAATCTATTTACATTTAAAGTAATTGTTGATAAATTTGTAGTTATTGCTGTTTTGTTCATATATTTTATCATTTGTTTGTTTGTTTGTTTTTTATATTAAAGAATGTTCTCTAACATTCCTTGTAATACTCTGTTTCCCTGAAAATAAGACAGTGTCTTATATTACTTTTTGCTCCCAAAGATGCGCTAGGTCTTACTTTCAGGGGAGGTCTTATTTTTCCATGAAGAAGAATACTGTACACATTTATTGTTGAAGGAAAAAAAAAGGAAATTTATTACCTGTATATGATACGGTAGTAGTTGTCATCACAAACCAGCATAACCAGACAAACTGAATCCTACAGTATCAAGAATTTCTTGTTACTACCATTATTTCCATGTACAACAATCTATGGTACATTTACTCATTTATTCAATGACAGTCATGTCATCATCTTCTGGAACATCATCATAACAATCCAAACCCTGAATTTCCTGGTGAATTTCTTGTGACTCCATTTCTTTCAGAATCAGTGG
>PVKE010026357.1:0-22366 GCA_004027555.1 Craseonycteris thonglongyai
CGAACTGGGGGCCTCCCACATGGGAAGCATGCCCCAGTTCAGCATATGGGTCTACACGGTACAGAGCTGGGACTCGATCCTCAGACCCCACGGCTACAGAGCAAGCACTCAACCTGCCGAGCCTTCCCGGCATCCCCTTTTGCTTGATTCTTATCAATTCTTCATAGCAAAGGTTACAAAATACTGTGCACAGAGCTAAGTTAGTATGTCTGGGGTCCTTGTATTCATTAAGTGGTTAAATCGGGATTTGAACCCAGGCACTCTGATACTGGAACCTGGGCCCTTAACCATTTTACTCGACTACTTCCTTAGTGTAGCTGGGTAGTCTTAGACCTGCAGATATCCTTTCCAGTCCAGCAGGTGCTTGGGAAGCTGCCTCAAGTGTCAAGTGCTGTTCTGAGGGAAACACATCACTTGAATAATAGCAATTGTGACACACTGGAACCCCTAACTTAACTTTAGTTGATCTACTGATGCAGTGCTCCCACTGGCTCTGACCAGGCTACTGGGATAAGAATTTTATTTTTCCTACACTCCCCACCCCCAGCATGATTATGTCCTATTGGGGAAGTCAGCCACGAGCAGCAGGAAGGGGAAACGCATGTAACTGGAACTGATACATCACCTGATTTTTTGGGGGGTGGGGTGTGATATTTGTGACCATTGTCAGAACCATTCATAGAGTTGGAGGGGAAGGTCAGAAGAAGCTCCCCACTCTCCTGAAAAGGAAATAGAACCTTAAGGGGCAGGGAGAGGGCAGGGGAGAAAGATGAAGAAGGGAGGGGAGGGATGCTGAGACAGCTCAGTGGTTGAGCACTTGCCTCACAATGGCGAGGTCTGGGGTTCAGTTCCCAGCCAGGCCTATGCAAACCTATCTGCTGAACTAGCTGGTAACCACAGGAAAGGCTCCTCAGCAAAGGTTCTCCCTTCCCATTCAGGAGGCCTTCAGTTCTGTTTCTGCCCCATGCAGCCCCACACCCACCTGTGTGGAATGAAACCATGTCACAACCAATGGTGCACAACTATGGAGACTGCTCTGGGCCCTCCCCCTTCTCTCTCTCTCCTTCTCTCAAACAATAAAAATAAATAAATCTTAAAAAAAAAAAAGAAAGGAGGGAAGAGGGAAGGAGAAGAAAGTCAGAGGCAGTGAGAAGGGGAGGAAGAGGCAGATATGAAATAAATTCAGAAAGATACATAGAAGAGATATATAAAGTAATATAAACTGAGAGAAAAGGAGTAAGATTTTATAAGGCAATTTGCCAAGCTCTAGTCCAATGAAAAGAGCATATGCCCTGTGATCCAGCAGGCGTACATCTGTTTTATTTTAGTAAAGTACCCATAATATAAAGCTTGCTATTTTAATCAATTTTAAAGTGTACAGTTCCTTGGCTTAACTACACTGATAATTATATTAACTACATTGTGGGGCCATCACTCTTGTCTAGTTCCAGAGCCTTTTCCTCACCCAAATGAAAACCCCATACCTATTAGTCATTCCATTCCATCCCCACCCCCCACCCTCAGCCCCTAGAAACCACCACCGAGTGTCCTGTCTGTATGGATTTACCTATCCTGGGCATTTCCCATAAATGCCCTCATACAATAATGTGCCTGGCTTCTTTCACTTAGCATGATGTTCTTGAGGTTTAGCCACCGTTGTACCATTGTAGTCATGGCAACAACAACTAGACACGGACTAAATATTTATTTCAGGGTCATAGATAACCTACAAAAATGAGACATCTGTACTACAGGAAAAAGAATGCCGTAGAATGAAATAGTCTTGTACTAATGTGGAGAGGTCTCTAAGACTTGGTTTTGGGTGAAAACAGAACATTATCAAACAAAAAGAATATCTTATTATTTATGTACAGAGCTGTGAAAAGGGCTGATATAATTTTATCTATAAATATAGGCATATAAGTGCACAGGCAGAGGAATGGATGGAAACACAACAAATACATAACACACACTGGTTGCTGTTGGAATGACTGTGGTGGTCAGGGGGACTTTAGCTTTGTCTCTCAATGTTTGGATTTGGCAGAATATACCCCTCTTTTGAATGTGTACATACAAATGAATTGAATTGAAAGAAAACAAGACAAGAAAAAGGAATGAAGGAGAGAAAGAGACCAATAATGCCAAGAAAAGGCACAGAGGGAAGTCCACAGAGAGGTGGAGATGCCCTGTGGTGGAACTTGGTTGGAACCATTCATCACATCATTATTCTACCCTTTGGTGCGTTAGCAGGAGTGGATACCTGCCAAGTAGTGAGGACTTTTAGACTCAGCCTTCTCTTCGTTGTGATAAACGGACTTTAACTATAGCATCTTGAATGCTGGTGATTATTGGTTTGTTTTAGTGTAAAAAATGTCTAGAAGCTATTTCAGAACGAAGCTACTGTTTTCAGTCTTACTTGGCAATCAGTGTTTCGATTTTAGAGAAAGTTTTCCAAACTTAATCAAGTTGTTCTTTCTGTGTTGTCAGGATGATAAATTTGGAGGATGGTGGTGACAAAAATATATTGTGGTTTGCTTTAAAGAATGGAAGGGCATAGCTGAAAGGATTGTGTAAAGATTGGTGCCTTTGTGTGTGGTGTCAGGGGGGTATTAGATTTGTGGGGCTGATGAGAGGAGAGCTGGAAGGGTGGGTGAAACAGGGAAAGCAATCAAGAAGTACAAATTCATAGTCACTAAATAGTCACAGGGATGTAAAGTGCAGCACAGGGCATACAGTCGATAACATTGTAATAACCATCTATGATGTCAGATGGGAACCAGATGTATTGCAATGAGGATTTTATAAGTTATATAGATGTCTCATCATGGGGCTGTACACCTGAAACCAATATAATGTTGTATGACAAATATAATTGAAAAAATAATAATAGCTACACATAAAATAATAAAAATAATAAAAAGTATAGGTTACCAAAGCTTGGTAGATGACTCAAGACCAGAAAAATGAGTAGTGTTACTTTATTCTGTTATCCTTGTTAAGAACTGTGTGTTCTAGTTTGGGATCACCACCCCTATTCATTTAACCATTCTTCGTAATTTAGTTAATGAGTGGTTAGTATGTGCCAAATACTAGGGGATTAAAAAATAGGCATGGCCTGTTCCCATGGAGCTTGGGGAGGCTGACATTTTACAACAATCACAGCAATTATGTATATGTGATTATAAATCCTGATAAGGAAATTCTGTGTAGACAGATGCATTTGGAATATTACTTACAGGTGTGCCCAATACCATCCACTCAGAGACAGATCACTTGGGAGGGAATGTCTAGTTGGATTTCCGTACTCTGGCCTCAGGCAATTAATTTTCTCTCTTAATGACTCTGGTAATGGGTAGGAGCTGATCTTCAGGGATTCAGTTTGCATTTCGTTGAACTCAATTTCCACACGTCCCCCCATCTGAGGGAATCATTGTTGGGAGAGCACAGGGAGCTTGCCTCATGGCAGTGGGTGGCAGAAATGGTTGCACACAACGCAAGATTGTGGAAGAGGCTCGAGTTTGTTCCTTCTGTGGCTGAATCATTGGGGCAGAAAGAAGCAAATAATGACACAGTTGAATATAATTGTTGGATGACTTTCCACCTTGCATATCTCTGCCATTTTCTTGGTTGTCTTGCTTCTCCCCTTTCTGGCCTCCTTGTCTTCCGTCCTTTTACTTAATTTTCACACTTGTCTCTCCTTTACTTTCTTTCCATCCCAAACCCTCCTTTCTCTTTCTATTTACTTCTGTTCTCTTCCTTCCTTCTCTCCTCCCTCTTACTCTTTATTCTCTTTGACCCTGTCATTCCACTTCCTCTTTTGTCTGTTATTTTACATCTTTGATAACTCTTATTCAATGGACTTCTGACTCTCTTTGTTTCTTTATTTTTCTGCCTCCCTACAAGCCCCTTCCCCCATTATATCTCAGACTATTACTTCATTATCTTTTCTTAAGTGGAACTTAGGCTTATAGGGACCACTTACCCCTTGCATTGAAACAGACATTCTGAGGATATAGGATTGGGGGAACCACTCAAAGGAAAGTGAGTGAGGACATGGGGGGAATATAGAGTACAAGAATCATTAACATTATTAGAAGCACAGTACACACTGTGTGTGTGTTGGAGGCCAGGGGGAAGGAGACCAGGAGGTGAGCGGTGTTGTTATTAGATGACCAGGACTTTGGGTGCATTTACTTAATTGAGTAGATTTCATTCTGAGCATGGATCAGATGAGTTTGAACCCCTCTTCAATTTGCTTACGTGTATCCAACCAACCCTTCCCTCTGGATTGTGCCACTGTAGCCTGGAAGAGCGGACCACCACATGATATTTTGGCCAAAACAACTAAATTCTTATCTTTGTTGAACGTCCTAAGGGTGTGAAAACCTAGGAAGGTTTTATAAAAGCCTATTTCCTTCTCTATTCCCTTCATGAACCTGCTTTAGAAAATCTCTTGTTTGATCTCCACATTCTCTTCACCATCTCTTTATCACCTAGATAATGTAGCCTTACTTTTCCTTATCCTTTCCTCAACCCTCCTCAAGTCCTCACAAGCCTGGCTTATTCTTGCCATTTGGGCCCTCATAGTGGCCTTCTCTAATGAGTCTCTCCTGCAGTTGTTCCTAACCTTTTATAGGGGGGAGTAGAGACCTTGAAGAAGTTGATGAAAGCCAAGGACCCTCTTCATAGGAACATGCACATACACATAACAGTTTCCATTTTCCCCAATGCTAGGGAATCTCTTAGCATCCTGAAGCCCATTCCTGGTATACCACCAAATCAGTCCCCCTCCTTTGTCACACACACCCTGTCACAATAGCTTGCATTTATTTGCCTCTTAACCCTTATGATTAGCTGAAATTAGATTATTTGCTTATGTATTGCCATCAAGATCCTGGCTAAGAACACTGCTATCTTGTAGGCAAAAGAAGGACTTTCAGGATAAAGAAAATCCAATGACATGGAGATGTTTGTTGATCCTAAAATTTTGCTTAATATGCTTTCATGCTATGGTACCTTGGTTTGAAACTTAGTCCAAAAATTCTCAGTGTTATACCTGCTGGTTTCCATTTGTATTCAAATCCTTCTCTGTTCATGGATTTCTATTTGCTCTTTGTCCATTTTGGTGGAGATCAATAGTTCCCCCATCTTGCCCCTGCATTCAGAACAGTCAATCAATTCTCCAGTCTCCCTGATCCATGGACACGCATAGGTAAGCATCTTGGGGAAGTAGGTCATCAGGGCAGAAGTTAGTTAAAGGAATGTTTTCCTGCTAATTGATGGGATCTCATTGCTGAGCTGCTCATTCCACCTCTCACCTAGGGGTATGGAGGGCTCCACATTGCCCCAGACAGTGACATTTTTCTTTATTGCTTTGGAGAGAGGGAGATACAAGGCATGGCACAGGCAATATGAGATGAGTAACCCAAGTCACCTCTTCAAATGCCTGTAAGAAACTAACCAGGAACCCAGAAATGGGTTTCATAATCTGATGAATGCAAGACCCTCTTCAGCTTTGGAAATTGAGAAAATGAACCTTGTAGTTGAAGATCTAGAGTTTTTGTTTTTCTTTTTTTAAGTGAGAAAGGAGGTCTTCCACGGCTTTACTTTGACTGCTGAGTATTTGTGCTGAAGATGTGAGATTATAGCATGCAGAATGATATTCCATGTGATGAATTTCTTCTTCCCTTGCTGTGAATGAACAAGAATAAGTATCCATCTGCAGTGCCTGCAAGTGAGCAAACTACTCTTTGCAACTGAGTGGAAGTGATAGTTCACTGGAACACGAGGACATGGCGGTGATGCTTCCAAAATTGGGGACAGTAGTGAAAACAAGGGCTGTGTCTCTTCTTTCCACAGCCATCTGTACTAACGCATGACCTACCCTGACACCTCCCTCTTGCTTCTGTTGATGTGGAGCCTGGGTCTTCACCAGGTAGCGGGAAAAACCGATTTAGGTTTTGGCCGTAGTTCTCTCTTTGACAGTTTTTTTTTTTTTTGCTGCCATTGGGGGTGCCACCCCATTATTTTGTGTCTTTTCCCCACCTTCATTGTAAGGTAGAGAAACATCCCATGCATGGGAGAGATTTGAAATGGAAGAATCTGAACTCTTAGGGAAAACAAAATAACTTTTTCAAAAGATCTATTTTATTGTTTTTGAGAAGGGGGAAGGGAGGGAGGGAGGGAGAGAGAAAGAGAGAGAGAGAGAGAGAGAGAGAGAGAGAGAGAGAGAGAGAGAGAGAGAGAGAGAGAGAGAGAGAGAGAGAGAGAGAGAGAGAGAGAGAAAGAGAGAGAATGACCAGATACCTATTGAGGGGTAAAATAGGCTTGGAGGGAGCTGGAGGGAGGTTTCTGGTAATGCTCTGTATCTTGATTTGGGTGCATTCAAACTGGAAAAAGTTAATTGACTGGTTTACCATAATGATGTATCCACTGTACTTATGTAATGGAATTTTACCAAAAATGCGTATCTGTGAGATTTATCACACCCACAAGTACACAGTGATAATGATGGCCTCTTTCTTTCGGTGTCCAGGAGACACAATTCCGGAGCAGCTCGCTGTGCCTGTCCTTTCACTTGATTCCTGCTCTCAACAGCAGGCGTGACTCAGGTTCACATTGCTCTTCCATTGCGTCTGTTAGGTGGTAGGTTGGTACAGCGGGAGCCATATGGGTTTTGGAAGGAGAGATACTAGATACCAGGGTTTGAATCTTGGGTTTATTTTTCACAAGCCTCAGATTGATTTATTTATTTTCTTGAAGGTTTTTTAAAAAGAATTATTTTATTGTTAGAGAGAGAGAGACAGATAGACAGGGACAGAGAGAGAGAGAGAGAGACAGAGAGACAGAGAGCAGGGGGATGGCCCAGAACAGCTTCCGTAGTTGTACATCATTAGTTGTGACAGTGTCATTCCACACAGGTGGATGTAGGGCCATGTGGATGGGAACCAAACTAGGGACTTCCCACATGGGAGGCACTCCCTAGTTCAGCATGTGGGTTTGCATGGGCCAGGGTCCGGATTCAATCCCTGGACCTTGCGGTTGCAAGGCAAGTGCTCAACCTGTTCCTACATCCCGTAGCCTCAGATTTCTTGACTGCATATGGTTGCTGTGAGGATTAGAAATGACCTGGATAAGCCATTTAGCACACTGTTGGGTGTGTTGAGGTATCAGCCTCACACTTTCTAGATTCATCTCTTAGGTAGAGACCACCCCTGCCCCCAATCTGGAAAGACACTGACTTTTGTAGAGAAACCTCTTTATATATATTAAATTGGTTTCATGCTTGGGAATTTTACCTTTCTAGAGTGGCTGTAACTCCCCAATCTAGGACTGAGCTCACCTAGATCCTCCTAGAACTATTGAAGCCCGTTACCTCTGAATGGGCCAAGCAGAGTAACAGGTCTCATGTAAGTGACAACTTTTTTGTCTTTCTTTGCTTGTTTTTAATGCCAGGGTGCCCAACCTTTTGGCTTCCATGGGCCACATTGGAAGAAGAAGAATTATCTCAGTCCCCACACAAAATACACTAATACTAATGCTAGCTGATGAGCTAAAAATAAAAGGTCACAAAAACATCTCATAGTATTTTAAGAAAGTTTACAAATTTGTGTTAGGCTGTGTTCAAAGCCGTCCTGGGCCGCATCCAGCCTGTGGGCCGCGGGTTGGACAAACTTGATTTAAGTCAAAGGTATACAACTGGAATGACTAATAATTTGCTTCTCTTTCATGTCATTAGTTTTATTCTCTCAGCTTCACTTAAGATAGAGGTGACTAGATATTTTTAGTATGCCACTTATTAAATATGTATGGACCTATTTGTTTACTTTCATATGCCCTCATTTATTTTACTGCATTTGAAGGGGGCATAAACTAATGGTTATCAGGTAGAGATTATTCATAGTCAATAGGCAGAATTCCACGTGTGTGCCCAATGGCATACCAAGAAAACTACACTCTCTGGCTGCTTTCTTTTATCTCCCTTAGTTTCTGGATTACAGGTGGAAGTGAGTAGGCCCTGCTATACAATTCTATAATGAATGTTTTTGTTTGTGTTTTTTTAAGAGTCATGTATCTTTGGGTCATCTTTATTGCCCGGAATCATTTTAGAGGGTTCTGGGACAAGTTGTGGCTGTTTTTCTATAATTAGTAGTCTAGTTGCAGGCATTAAACATGCCTTGCAATAACAAACAACTGTAACAATCAGTATTAAATTATGGGTCCAGTGAAATGACAAGTCCCTAATATAGTGTCTCAGACTGGGGTCCAGGGAACACCTGCATTCATCACACCAGCCATGATGGTTTAAAATACAGATTCCTGAGCACTGGAGGTGCTGAGTCTGTGGGGCTGGAGGGAATGCAGATATTGCCTTTTAATGAGCTCCTTTGAGTGATTCTATTGCTCACCAAATTATCGAATTACCACCATTAGCACTCTACAAGTTTGGTGGATGTAAAATCCCCATGTGAGCTTGTATGATTTATGGAAGAGGGTAAGTGACATCAAGATCTTGAAGGATGAACAAAACACTGACAAAATTAGCATACTTTATTTCTTTAAAAATACCTTTTGGTTATAATAAATGCACATTTTTTTAAATATAAAATACTGGGATGCTGGGGTAGCTCAGCAATTGAGCACTTGCCTCAAAATCACAAGGTCTGGCATTAGATTCCTGGCTCTGGCCCATGCAAACCTATTTGCTGAACTGCACTGCAACTGGTAACTGCCAGGATGGCGGTAAAGTTTCTCGCCTCTCATGCGTGAGGCCCCCATTTCAGTACCCCCGCTCCTGGCCCCACATCCACCTGGTGTGGAATGAAAGAAACTATGTCACAACTAATGATGTACAACTATGAAGACTGCTCTGGGTTCTCCCCCCTTTTCTCTCTTTCTCTCACGCATGCACACACACACACACACACCTTCTTCAAACAAATCTTAAATAAAAATACAAAATACTAAAAATGTAATAGAAAAGACCACTTGTAGTCCCATCACTACTGTAACATTTTGGTATAATTTTTCAGTGTTGTTTTTTTTTCTTTCTTAATGTGTATCTTTTAAGTTTGTCTTAGATATGTTTTGTATCCTGATTTTATTCACCTAATGTCATAGCTTAATGTTATTACAACCTGTCTATACACACCTTTTTATTGGTTATAGAATTCCTTTTTATTGGCTGTAGAATATTCTATCAGGTGGATTTCCTTTCTTACCCAAGCAGGAGGGAGAGTGGTGTTGATGGTTTCTGATTTTCTGATGGGTGCTTCCATTTTCCTTCAAAGTTGTTACCCCAGCCAGGTGACTAAGATCCCTCCAGTTGCTGGGACCAAGATGTGTGATTGTGTATGATTTTGATCAGGTAATAACTTCCTTCCAATGTATCTTCCTTTTAAAACATTGACTAATACACATCACTTCCTTGTGATAAAGGCAGATAGGAACCAGAAGGATAAATTGAAATTTCTTCCCATGCCATATGGAGAACCATATAGCAGTGTGAACAAATAAATCATTTATCCCCATAGCTAGATGTGGTAATAACGCCATCTGGTTTAGTCTTATGATGGCAAGAGAATTGATCTCTGAATCTCCCTGGGTTTGGGCCCAACTTAACTGAGGAGCATAGCCAAAGAGTTGGACAAATCATACAACTTTTGTCAATAGTTAAGTTTCTGGCAGAGCCTCATAGAGAATCAAATTACTGTTTAGAGTGTGCATGAAAACATGTGCAGGTGTGTGCACACATGTGAGTGTATGTATAATACACACTGATATATGTGTATCTGTAGCTAAAAGAGGGTCACATGAAGAATAAGCTTATCAGCTCAGATTTCCTCAATGTTTGAAGTTGGCCAGGGCTGCATAGAGTTAAAAGGCAAGCAGAAATAGGCCTCTGTAAACTAGAGATTGGAAAGAACCAATTAGAACACCGAGATTCTGCCAGAACTTTCCCTTCCAATATACAGAGCTTGAAAATTGGACTGGTTTCTCCTCTGAGATGCCTCAAAGAAGTTAAAACCTCCTTTGTAGTAGTTTGTGATTCCTTGTGCATCCATTGCTCACACTACCTCAGTTTCTTCATTTTCAATTTAAAAGTAAAAGTGATCATTTTTGCTGAAAAAAGAAAAGGAATAAGCTTCTCAGGGAAATCTGGGGTATAGTAGCAGTTGAGCTTTTCAGCAGTTTTGAAACCACTCATCATTAAAAGAGCAACAAAGGTAATAAACAAACATGGGTGGTATCCACAAATAAATTATGAGACAGGATGTGCCCATCACTCCCACCGAAATGAGCATGTGGATAAAACCATGAGGAAGTATGATTTCCATGTGGTGTAGAAACAGTGTGAGTCAAAGTAGAGGAAAAAGAAAGTTACTAATGATAACGCTGACAGTTTGAGAATTCCAAAACCACCGCCGAGTCCTCCTGGAAAGCGAAGCAGACCATGCTAAGGATGACAGCAGAATCTTGGGTGTGGGGTGTGGGGTGTCTTGCAGGCTCTAATTGAGAGTTAGTGCAGGGGAGCTGCAGGAAAGGCCAATGGTACTGGAACAGACTTTGGCTGTGATCCTGTACACCCAGAACTGACAAACCTGAGTGTCCTTCCAGGACAGAACCCTGTACTGAGGAGAAAAAGCTGGGAGCAGAAACCAAAGTAGGCAGGACACAGATCAGGGCTGGGTAAGACGTCAATCATGGTCCACAGCTGGGCCGCCAAGAAATTTTGAGGTGAATGTCTGAATAATAAATAGCTAGTAGACCACGACACTTGGAGAAGTAACGCTTGGTGGAAAAAGTCTGTCCAGGCCTGACATAGATAATAGGAGAAATGATAGAAGTAGTCCAAGCAAGAACCTTCACTGCTATCTCAATGGTTATCAGTTGTCCCACAGTTCAGCATATGGGTCTGCACAGGCCAGGTCTGGGATTTGATCTCTTGACCTTGTGGTTGCAAGGCAAGCACTCAGCCTGTTGAGCTATCTCAGCGTCCTCACTAGAGCACCTTTTCAGCAAAACAGCAACCAAAGACCATAGGTCCAAAGAACTCGCAAGCTAACCTGAAGTCCCCACTGGCCAAAGATGGGACAATTAAAGCATCAATAAGGATGTTAATGGCAATGGATTGAAACACATAAAATCCATGAATTTATGGATTGATAGTAAAATATTTTAAAAGACAGTTCTTTGGAAATCTCTGGAGGAAGCTAAGAAACCAACTCATTGTTTTAAAAATTTATATAAAGAGAAAGAATCAGCATTTATGCTTAGGTTGACCAGATGTCCCATTTTAAATGAGACATCTGGTCAGCCTATTTATGCTGCCTTTTCTGTATAAATTATCCTTCAGGCTAATCAAATAGTTGATGAGGGAAAGTTTCTCTTTTTGGCATTGTTCCAGGTAATAAATGAAGAAGTAACAATAGAATTGGAATATCCCTATATTGCAAAGACTAATGAATTAATGGATCTAAGCAGTGATCATCAATGCTTGTGAATATTACAAAAAGAGACAACCAGAAAATTTTATTTCCTAAAGGAAGTACACACACGACCTATGAAATAATCTAGGGGAAAGAAAGGAAATCTGCATCTGAGCAAGCCTTTAGATTAACCTAACAATTTTCAACAAACATGGGGTATAAGTCTGATAAAGGACATCATGAGAATGTCAACAGCAAAATCTAGACTGTGGATAACTGAGACAAAAGACCCAATTTTTAAATCAATAAGGCAGTGAAATAAAGTAAAAATGTAGAAGGGAAACCTATATGTTGAAAGAGACTTAAGAGTTGTGTTAGGGATGCTGGGATAGCTCAGCAGGTTGGGCACTTGCCTTGAAATTGCGAGGTCCAGGATCAAATCCTGGCCCCAACCTGTGCAAACCCATGTGCTGAATTGTGCTGAAACTGGTAACTGCTGGGATGGTGGCAAAGGTTCCTGCCTCCCATGTGGGAGGCTCCCAGTTCAGTTCCCTCCCCGCACGGCCCCACATCCACCTGTGTGGAATGAAACTATGTCACAACTAATGATGTGCAACCGTGGAGATTGCTCTGTGCCCTCCACCCTTTTCTGTTTCTCTCTTTTATTCTCTCTCTCTCTCTCTCTCTCTCTCTCTCTCTCTCACCTTCTCTCAAATAGTAAAATAAATCTTAAAAAAAAAAAAGAGTTATATTAGCCAATCACAATATGTGGACCTTGTTTGTATTCTAATTCAAAAACGTAAGATGTTGAAAAGTATGTAGGACAATTGGGGAATTGTGAACACAGGTCAGGCACTTGATGACATTAGGGATTTTTAGCAATTTCTGAGTGTGAAGATGGTATTGTGGTGATCTTTGAAAAAGAGAGTCCTTGACTTTTAGAGATACATGCTGTAATATTTACACATGAATTGATATGGTGTCTGGGGGTTCACTTCAAACTAATCCAAGGAAAAGAGAACATTGGTAAGAATATGGACAAAGCAAGATTGGTTGTGAAGGGGAAATGGTTGAAACTGGGTGATGTGGTACATAGGCATTCATTATAATAGTCTTTCTCTTTTTACTGTTAGACATTTCCCAAGTTTAAAAAGAATATAATGACCTAAGTTTACATAAATATTCTATAAAGCAGTGGTGTCCAACCTTTTGGTTTCCCTGGGCCACACTGGAAAAAGAAAAATTGTCTTGGGCCACACATAAAACACACGGACACTAATGATAGCTGATGAGCTAAAAAACGTCTCGTCATGTCTTAAGAAAGTTATGAATTTGTGTTGGGCTGCATTCCAAGCTGTCCTGGGCCACATGTGGACAAGCTTGCTATAAATGATCTAACGAGGTCATAATGAAGTTTTGCAGATGAGTACCGTATTTTCCGGCATATAAGACGACCGGGCGTGTAAGACGACCTCCTAATTTTACAGTTAAAACATAGATTTAGGCCTATATTCGCTGTATAAGACTATAGCCTCGGAAGCGGGGGGTAGTCTTATACAGCGAATATAGGCCTAAACGTATGTTTTAACTGTAAAATTAGGGGGTCGTCTTATACGCCCGGTCGTCTTATACGCCGGAAAATATGGTAAAAACCTACCAGCCCAATTTCTTTTAAGCATCTTTGGATGATAGATGTATTTAGCCAATGCTATGGTGGTAATCATTGGATTATTATTATTTTTAATATTTATTTTGTTGTTTGAGAGAGGGTGAGAGAGATGAGAGAGAGAGAGAGAGAGAGAGAGAGAGAGAGAGAGAGAGAGAAAGAGAGAGAGAAGGGGAGGGCCCAGAGCAGTCTCCATAGTTGCACATCATTAGTTGTAACATGGTTTCATTCCTCACAGGTGGATGTGGGGCCGCACGGGGTAGGAACTGAACCTCCCCACTACCCCACCCCCATGGGAGGTGAGCACCTTTGCTGCTGAGCCCTCTGGCAATTACCAGTTGTGCCTCAATTCAGCACATGGGTTTGCACGGGCTGGGGCCAGGATTTGAGCCCCAGACCTCACAGTTGCAAGGCAAGAACTCAACAAGTTGAGCTATCCCAGCATCCTTGTATTATAATTATATATTGTAATATAGACATGTATCAAATCAATGCATTGCACACAATGCAGTTATACTTCCACAGTGTCATAGGTCAATTGTATCTCAAAAACCAGTTAGAAAAAGAAACAACAGAACATGTAGAAAAGTATTAGAGCCTCTGAGAGCATCCTGACCATGCTGCCTTGAGATTATAAAGGAGGAACCATCAAGTCAGGGAGTTAATAACAGCGTGCCTGGCGTTTTCAGTTTTTATTCCAATGCTAGTTCGTGCACTTCCTGTCTTTTAGTTCTTGCAGCACCTTCTGGGTGCCTGGAGGTCACAGTGACGGATAGCTTTTCAGTCTGGCGCCCGTGTCAACTTCTTTTTCTCCTCTAAGTTAGCTGCGGGGCACAACTGGGTGACACATTGTATAGTTTTAAAGGAGACTTTTCCGGTGTCATCAGAATGAATCTATGATTTCACTTCCTATATGGTGTGTGGGTATAAATATATGTGTAGAGGATGCCTCCTATGTGTATATAGGACTTTGTAGTTCCCAAGTGTTTTCTAATACCTTCATTTATTCAGTGAATATTGATTAAATGCGTACATAGCTGGCACTGCACTGTATGATGAGGACACAGAATGAAAAGGCCAGATTCTAGCTTGCATTCTAGTGTAGAGAGACATCAATACACAGGTCAAAAAGCTAGTCATAGATTTTGAAAAGTGCTGTGGGGAAATGAAATAGCAGAGAGCTGTGGTAGAGACTAATGGGCTAAGGCTCGCAGGGCAAGCGGTGTTTAAGCTACACCCTGAAGGATGAAAAAGAACCGCTAGTGATGGGAGGAGCTGAGGGACCAGGATGGCAGACAGAGGGAACAGCCATTGCAAAGATGCTGAGGCCAGAGAAAGCTGACCACAGTGTCGAAACTGTCGCGGTCTGTTGTGGGGAGAGTATAATGAGCGAGAGGGAGAGAGGACCAAGGATGGGGTCTAATTTGGTCTTCAGAATAGCCATGTGTCCTCCCTATTGTAGAGATGGGAGCATAAGGCAGCCCTGGCATGTCATTGCTAGTAAGTTACAGGACAAAAGCTCAGATGTTTGGAGGGAACAGACTCCAGACTGGGGTTCCCTCCAAACAGATCAAATAAACCTGTTACAGTCTTAGTTTTCTCTCATCTCACTTTCCTCACCACCCGAGGGGGCAGTTTCAGCGATGCCTGGTGTGACCCGAGTGAGGGACTTCCATTGAAAAGACAGGGCCAGCCCTCACATGTGCCTCAAATCCACAGCAAGATTACTTCACAGGTTTCTCCGTGGGAGCAGGAAATGTGGGCACAACTTTTTTGTGTCTTAGCAGTGTCTGTGGGTACAGAGCAGGAGTCACTGTCACATCCATCTGCTGTTCTCCCTCTGTCTCGCTGAGTAAGCTGCCATTTAAGATGGAGAACTGGAGCCACGTCATGTCACCAGGGCCGAGATGAAGACATCACTCTAGTTCCGGGGGCATGCGCTCTGAATACGGAGCGCCTTGCTCTGCTCTTCTGAGAGACGCCAACTGCTGTTCTCCTGCTTGCTCTTCATTAAAAAGAAAAGGGATGAAACATTCCTTCTGCAACAATGTTCCTACTGGCAGAGTCGTTTCCATGGTGAACTTGAGCCAGGTCACAGGGCTGCAGAGATTTGATGTTATCACTGAGGGCAGACCCTTCCTTTACTGAGAAGGAGGAGGAGAGGAGGAGAGGGAGAGGGCAGGGGGATAGGAGGAGAAGGGGGGAAAGGGGTAGAAGGAGAAGAGGAGGGGGCAGGAGGAAGTTGAACCTCTTTTCAGCTTTTCTCCCGGAAGCACACAGCTTCTCCTTGGATGCCCTGAGAAGTGCGTGGTGAGTGCTTTGCGTTTGTCCTAGCTCGTAGTCCCGAAGCAGCATGCAACTGTCTCAGGTTGCACACAAGAAGAGGCTCGGAAAGGCGAAGAACGCTCACCCCGTTAATTAGCAGCAGAGCCAGAATCCACATTCCAGCTCCAAGTTCACTGCCATCTTCTCAGACTGTCACTGCCCCGGTCTTGCTTATTCTTCACTACCTCTGTGGTCAAGCTTCTGCGTCAACCTAACCGAGAATGTCCTTCTTTTGTGAATAGAAAGGATTTTCCGTTTGCTTGGACTAGGGATTAAGGCTAAGTGTACTCTCCTGAGGAAGTCAGTCATCTGAACTGAGGTGTGTGTGTGTGTGTGTGTGTGTGTGTGTGTGTGTGTGTGTGTGTGTGTGTGTCAGGGAGAGAGAGACAGGAGGGAGGGATGCATTTAAACATGTTCTAATTAAAATTCATGGCAGAGTTGCCTAAACATGTGCTTGAGTTCTGCCTTCAACTCAGTCCTGGAGTGGGGGGCACCATATGCTAAGTGCCTGGATGTGGGGTAACTTCTTTAGATTCTACATAACATACTCTAGTGCACAGACAGGCCTTAAGCAATGTCGTGTTTTAAACAGGGCAGCAAACAATGGTACTGTCCCATGTCAAATGGTACATATGGTCAGCCGAGTCTCACTGGATTAAATTCGTGTCAGTAGGCTGACCATACATCCCATTTGAAACAGGGCAGTATCATTGTTTTCTGTCCTATTTCAGACAGGATGTCTGGTCAGCCTACCATGGTGTCTGGCAGGTGGTGTGTAGTGAATGTTATTTATTTTCATGCCAATGTTTTCATTTGGGGTGAGGCAAATAATGTGTACTCAGTGTTACCAATTAGAAAATTGGGATTTAGAGACCTAACTCACTCTCCCAAATCACTCACTTAGCAAATGACAGGCCCAGGACTCGAACCCCAGGTCTGTTTAATTTTTGAAACTGGTGTCTTGCATGCTGGCGTCATGCTGAGCGGGGGCCACATAACTAACTGGTTCCTTGGAGATTAATCACTGTGATCCGTTAGAGAGTTAACTCCCTCTTTGTGGCTGGAAACAGAAGCAGACTTGTTTCTGGCCCTCCTGTTTTGGGCCTCGAACAATGTTCATTTATAGCAGAGTACCACGCATAAACAGGGGAAGCTCATTTGTATTCCACTCAGGCAGCGGCTTTGGCCTGATAAGACTTGGATTCCAGGACCTCGTTCCTTACCTGGTGTGGCCTCAGGCTGGCCACCTGATAGACAGTGGCTTCCCTCCGAGGGATACACTTATAAACTGCCAGCTGAACAGCTTCCATGGACATGCGTCATTGGCGAGACTCCAGGGGGGTTGGGGCTCCCTGCTTGAGATTCCATTATTGGAACAGGGATGCCCACTCCCCGTTTTCTGGAACTCCATGGACAACATCAGTCTTGTTAGAAAGACGGCACCAACTTGGCTCTAAGGTTTCTTGGATCCTGATTGCTTTCAACACATGTTTTGTGCCTGGGTCTTCATGTATGAAGGTGACTGAGTGACCTTATAGAGAAGTCAGTGCCATTGAAAGAAGAGTTTCATGTTACAGTTCCCCTAGAAATGAGACAGGCCACCCAAGACCAAGGGCTTTTATTGGGGTTTCTGAGGAAAAGGCAACACAGGACAGTGTAAACAGTCTGGGATTGGCTAGTCTGAGTAATTGTGGAGGACTCTAACCTTTAGGGGGGTCCTTAGTTGTCTGGCCCCTGGCCCCTGGATGATTAAGGTCAGTGGCATGAGTCCTTTTCCATCTCGAAGAATTGGCCATGGCCCCAGAAGGGGTAGTCTTTTTTCAGCCAGAAAGGTTTTTTAAGATGTCAGCACATCATGATTATAGAAAATTGCAAGGATGTACAATACACATATCTAACTTTTTGAATTGATTCAGGATCCTGGACCTTGGGGTTTTCGGTTGGGTTCTAAATACCAACTTTAAGGGGAGTCTTGGGTTCCACTCTTACTGCTAATAGGAGACTGAGCGGAACAGAGGAAGGTGCTTGGCAAAGGATCAGATAATGGGGTGTGGCAGTAACTTGATTTGGACATGAGACCAGTTTAGACTCCCCCTTGGCCCACATGAGGGAGTTGGGTTACATCACTGTTCCCTAGAATGTGGGAGGCAGTGGGTGCATGAGGTGGTTTTAGGTGGTAAAGCCCCACACTGAAGAACATGGACTCACAGAGCGGGCATTTAGTAATGCAGTCATGCTAGGATTTAATAATACAGAGTGTTTTCTTTTCATGGGGATTATTTATGTCAGTGACACAGAGTTCCCCACTTATGCAAGCTATAAAATTTCCTTTCAATAGCTTAATTTCATGTTAAAAAGTGAGTTGATTTATGGACGAAGAATAACTAATGGCAAATATGGGTGATTGAGGTTGAAGAAAAAGTGACTGTGGAGTTGTCTATTTCTCCCTTTTTACATTTGGAGATTCTATTAAGTGCATACACATTTATGAGTGTTGTATCTTCCTGATGAATTGACCCTTTTATCATTATGAAATGTCCCTCTGGTATTACCGTGTGTTTTGAAGTCTATTTTATCTGATGTTAATACAGATGCTTCAGCTTTCTAATGCTTGCTGGTTGTGTGGTACATAACTTTTCCATTAATTTCCTTTCAAGCTTTTGTCTTTATATTGAAAGCGCATCTCTTACAGATAGCAAATAGTTGGTCTTCTGTGTGTTGCTTGGTTTTTGGTCCATCCTGATCATCTCCGACTTTTAGTCGAGTACCATTTGATGTAGCTCTTGCTATATTTGGATTAGGTCTATCACTTTACTATGGGTGTTCCATAGTTTCCATTTTTCACTCCTCTCTTCTCCCTGTCCTGCTGTGTTAGCTTTGCATTGCTCCTGTAACAGATGAGCACACACTTAAGGGTTGAAGGACTAGGGTCTGCGATTCCGTGCTGTCTGTGGGCTGGGAATCTGGCTGCTCTTTTCTCCTAGAAGCTACCCAGGTTCCTGCTCAGGCGTCCCTTGGGGCCCCTTCCAGATGGCCAGGGCGTGTCTCTCCCCCTTTGAAGCTCTGCATTTCTTTGACTTCTCTGCCACATTGCTCTCAGTCCAGCTAGAATACGGTCTCTGCTTTTAAGGACATGTGATTTGACCAGACTCAAGGGCTAACCTCCCTGTTAAAAGGTCCTTAAATACATCTGCAATCTTTCCCCCATGTCACAACATAGTCACAGGATGTAGGGATTAGGTCATAGACATCTTTGGAGATTATTCTGTCCACAACACCTGCTCTTAAAAAAACAACAACATACCGTATATAAATGATATTTTAGAATTCTACTTTAACATATTTATTAGTCTTATCTATATGTCATGTGATTGCCCAGGGCTTACATTAAAACTCCTTAGCTTTTCACAGGTTACAAAGGATTAGTACTGAACCACATTTCATAAAATGTAGAAATCTTCCCCTGGGTCAGCCCATTTACCACCCCTCACTATTCTTTATGCTGTAGTGTGATGATCATCATACCTCCGTACATTAAACCCCCCAGAGATGATGTAGGAATTTTTGCTTTAAATAGTCATATGCTTATGTATTATTTTTTTTAATTGCAAGGAGAAACCATCTTCACACTGAGTTGTTTTCATTTTTGATGATTTCATTTGTTCCTGAAGGATTCTGGGCTTCCCTCTGGTAACATTTTCCTTCAGCCTGAGGAACTTCCTTTAGCAGTTCTTGAAGAGTTGGTCAGCTGGCAGTGAATCCCCTTAGTTTTCCTTTAATTTGAAAAGTCTTTAACTTTCATTTTTGAAAGTAAAATACAGAATTTTCACCAAAAGACAGAATTTAGGAGTTTTCTTTCAGCACTTTAAAGATGCAATATGGTATCAATTTTCTCTTGATAATTTCAAGATTTTCTTTGGATTTTCATTCGTGGATGTGCCTTCCATGGTTTTCTTCACATTTATTCTATTTGGGGTTCTCTGAACTGTTTCAATGTGTAAATTGAGGTCCTCCGTCAAATTGGGGAGTTTTTAGCCATTATTCCCCAGTATTTTTTTCTACCTCATTCTCTCTTTCACACATTAGTCATGTGTGTTAGACTTTGCTCTGCTAATTTTTAAGGTCTCTTTTTTCAGTTTGAGTACATTTATTTATTTATTTAATTTGTTGGGGTGACATTGGTTAGCAGGGTTATATAGGTTTCAAGTGTACAATTATGTAATACATCATCTATGTGTTGTGTTGTATGCTCACCACCCGGAGTCAGTTCTCCTTCTAACACCATATATTTGACCACATCCTTATCCACCACCACCCCTCCCTGTTTACCTGCAGAATAACCACTGCATTTTTATCTGTGTCCATGAGTTTCTATGTTTCTGTATGCTTATCTTGCTTCTTTGTTGCTTTTCGTTTTATATCCCACATAGGAGTGAAATCATATGGTTCTAGAGTTTTTCTGTCTGACTTATTTCTTTGAGCATGATAATCTCAGGATCCATTTATGTTGTTGAAAATGGCAGTACTTTGTATTTCATCTTTTTTAATGACCAAGTAATATTTCATTGTGTATATGTACCACATCTCGAGTATTTTTGATTGACCTGTGTTCAGGTTCTCTGGTTTTTTTCCTATGTTATCTCCATTTTAATATTAAGTTCATCTAGTAAATTAATTTTTTTTAAAGAACAGATAGGTAATTTTATTTTATTTTATTTTATTTTTGACTCCTCTTCCTTCCTCTACTTTCTCCTTCTCCTCTTACCCTCTGATATCCACTAAAGTATTGTCTGACTCCATGAGTTTTTGTTTCTTTGTTTGTCTGTCTTGTATCTTTGTTACTTTCAATTTTATATCCTGTGTATTGTGGTAACTCTATTCTTAATTTTTTTGAGGAATCTCTGTACTGTTTTTTATAACATCTGTAGCAGTTTACATTCCCACCAGCAGTGTATGAGGGTTCCTTTTTCTCCACAGCCTCTCCAGCACTAGTTATTCCTTGTCTGGTTAATGATATCCATTCTAACAGGTGTGAGGTAGTATCTCATTGTGGTTTTCATTTCCATCTCCCTAATAGCTAGTGTAGTTGAGCATTTCTTCATATATCTGTTGGCCATTTGTTTTTCTTCTTGAGAGAAGTGTCTATGCAGATCCTCTGCCCATTTTTTAATTGGATTGTTTGCTTTTTGTTGTTGAGTTGTACGAGTTTTTTGTTTGTTTGTTTGTTTGTTTTTTATTTTGATATTAGCCCCTTATTGGATGCATTGTTTGCAAACATCTTCTTCCATTTGGTTGATTGCCTTTGGTTTGTTTTTTGATGGTTTATTTTACTGTGCAGAAGAAGCTTTTTAGTCTTATATATTCCGTAAATTCTTTATTTCATATACTGTTAATTGGACACACAGTCACAGGGCCGACCAGATTCAAGAGGAGGAGAAAGAAACCATTTGCTCATAGGGAGGATGGCAAGAAATGTGCGGTCATTTTTACCTCACCCCACTCTATACTGACTGCTCCTCTTTGTCCCTACCACCATGTCCTTTGTTCTCATCCTGTTTTTACAGGACCCCTGAATAGCTTCTAACTTGTTCCTTTCTCTCCAGTCTTGTTGCTATCAAATGTCTATCTGCACAACTCCTTGCCTTCTTATAAAAGCCTTTATCTCCGAAGGTGAATGAGCTTTCCATCTCAGTGTTATGCCACGGTCTTATATACGTACTTTAGCATTTGCCACATTGTCCTGCAATGATAAGATCTGTTCGCCTTCCTCACCAACTACTCTGAGTTTCTTAGGGGCAGGGACTATATTTGACACATCCAGTATCTCTTCCATTGAGAGTTCACCAGCCTGTCTTCCTAAGATTGGGGACTTTGCCTGCTTTGTTTATTATGTACCCCCAGTGACCACCTGTATGCCTGGTTCATCAGAAATGCTTAATAAACATTTCTTGAACTGGACTTTTTTTTTTTTAAGTCACACACTCAGTTAAGGCAAAACCAGAATTGGATTCCAAATTTGTTTGCCTCTATGTTAATTCTTTCTATAGCTCTCCAGTAGCTGAGTGAACCTAACCATCTTCAAGGCTTCTGTTCCTTATTATATTCAGCTTATATCTTTATCCTCATACCTCAAGAGCACTTTTTTATGTTTTAAAATATAAACTGAGTGTACTAGGGTGAAAGAGTTGAGGATTTTTCTGCATTGGTCTTTATTCCAATTTTTCTCTAATGGGCAATGCATGAAACACTATTTCTTGTTTCAAACTTGAAGAAACCAGCTCAAAGCTCCAAGACTAAGATGATTGTACATCATATACTTACTTTGCACATGAATTTTACAGGTTTGTTTCTTCTGGAATAGTTAATAAAGGAGAAAATATAAAAGTTAAATGACTCACCTGGAGTCCTGGATGTTGGATCCTAAAGGCCAAAGTCATGTGCTCACTCACACTTTGAATTTGAGTTTCTTTTTCTGTATCTGCTATTCCGATGGCTGACACAAAACAGGACTCCATTAAAATTGAATGCCTAGGGAAAGCTGGGATGGCTCAGCAGGTTAAGCGCTCGCTTTGAAGCCCTGGGGACTGAGGATCGAATCCCGGCCCCGGCCCAGGCGGACCCACATGCTGAGCTGGGGTGTGTCCCCAGTTCAGTTCTTGCCGGAGCCTATGTGGGAGGCTCCCGGTCCAGTTCCTGCCCTGCACAGCCCCATGCCCACCTGTGGAGTAAAACTATATGGAAAACTAATGTCAACTATGGAGACTGCTCTGGGCCCTCCCCCTTCTCTCTGTCTCTCTCTCTGTCTCTATTTCTGTTAAAAATCAATAAAATAAAATCTTAAAAAAAAAAAAATTGAATGCCTAGAGCAATGATTCACACAAACTTTAGTGCCCATACTAATCAACTGGAGAACTTGTAGAAACACTGATTGTGGGCTCCATTTCAT
>PVKE010026358.1:0-22375 GCA_004027555.1 Craseonycteris thonglongyai
CTGGGGGTTTGCCTATCAGATGGGCTTCTCTTTATTTTTTCTTTTGGACTCAGTTGTGGGAGAAGGAGATTTTGGGAGACGGTTGGGGGAAGCAGACAGCTTCTGTGTCCTGGGGCACTTCAGGTTGCTGTCTTAGCTGTTAGATAGCAGGGTAGTAAAGGTGTGGCCAGGGGTGGGGGCATGTGAGTAGGAGCTAGGGAGGGCCTGAGACACAATAGCAGATTCCTCTTTCAGCAGGGGGGCTGGTGGTTCAATGCGGGCGGGGTGCAGGAGCTCTGGTCTTTCCTCCTCCTGGCTGCCCCTCCTTCAATTGTATCTGCAAGGCATGCCCACAGGGCAGCCCTTGGATGGGCTGGGGCTTGGCAGAGGCCCTGGTCCGCCGCGCAGTCCCCCGCACAGGCAATGACACTGCGGAGACCCGGCAGGCAGCCCAGTTGCGCGCGCGGTCCACCACGCCCCAGAGGCCCGGTGGGTGGGCGCCGAAAGCCCTGTGCGCACAGGCCGTAGCTCGGGCGGCAGCCGCTCTATGCTCCCGGCTCTGCTGAGACCGCCGGATTCACTCTAAGCACGTCCAGTGCAGCTCTGCCCACTCAAGCCCCAGCCCTCACTCCAAGAGCCCTGTCCTCAGAAGGCGCTCCCTCACAGTCAATCTCCTCCGTAAATCAGGGGTGCTGAGCTGTTGTGGGCTGGTGCCCTGCTCTCACCCCGCCCGCCGGGAAGTGCCACCACCCTGCTCCACAGTCCCTGTTCCACTTTAAGCTCTGTGATCTGATTAGGGCACTGTGTGCTGTCCCTTGAGTTCGGATGTTAAATTGTCCACAGTCTTGTGGGGCTTCCACGCTCCCTAGGTCTCGGCTTCCAGCCCGCCCTCGATCCAGCTCCACTGTGACCGTAGTCCCCCAATCCCCCTTTGTGTTTGCCAGCCCCGGGCTGTGCTCCGAGTCTCTGTCCCCGAACCGCTGCTTCCCTTTCCCTCTCCCGCTCCCTCCTTTTTTCTCTAACCTTTGTGTGTTGTTCTGCGTTGTGTGGTTCTCTTGGTTGAGGTTTCTTCTCAGGGTTTCCCCTGTGGATTCCCCTCTGTTCACAAGACCCTTCCCAGGCAGTTATCGGCGTTCTCCTCTCACGCCGCCATCTTGGATCTCCCTATCTCAGTCTTTAATCTTGAATTTTCTCAATTATTATTTACTCAGACTTTTTGTGTACCAGGTATGTTGTTAAGTATTTAGCATGCATGACTTCAGTTAATACTCATAACTACATGAAACTGGCCTTGTTGTTTTTAATTTTACTGATAACTACATGGAGCCTCAGTAAGGTTAGATAAATTGTCAGGGTCATGAAGATAAAAATTGGTATTTCTACTACCTTCTAATCCTTTTTGTATTGAGTCAAAATACAAAAGTTAATAAAAGGCTTTTTCGAAACCATGTTGTTTTTTTTTGTTTTTGTTGTTGTTCTTTTTGTTTTTTCCTTATCCTTAAAGTACAAGCTTGTCCTTATGTAATATCTGAACTGTAGCCCTAACAATAGTTATGAATTCTCAAGAGGAGCCTACTGGCCTTGAAACTCACTTCCTTTTATAAACTTGAACTAAATCAAATGTAAATTATGCTGCTCATTTAAGGTTTGTTATTGTCATCAAGGTTGGCCAATTTTTATACTCTGTGAAATAAAACAAATAAATATGAAATATAAAAACAAAATTTTCATTCTTGGAAAGCTTCATCAAAATGAAGAGAAATTGCTATTGAAGATAAAGTCCAGGTCTGCAAATAAATTATTTAAAATGTAAATCTTTAATCTAACAACATAAAGTAAAAGATAGAATTATATTATACAATGAAAGGAAAAAAATGAAACCTTATTAATTTTTATAAATTTACTATAGTGTTCTTTCAGATTCCATAATGATGTCTCAGTTACGGTATTTATCTTGCAAGATACTACAATGTATCTTCAAACTAAAAGGTAATTTGTGTCAATAATTGATTTCAATGATTGCTTTTGCACTAAAAACACATTGCAAAAAAAAAATGAGACTGATCATAAATCAAAATCCTTCCTATGTCATATTCACTGCTTTGAATGGCAGTTATTCTTCTTGAATGGGGTCTCATCTCTTACTTATGTTTGATTGTATATAATGAAGAAATATTACATGATGTACCTTTTCAATATTATATTTTTTCTAACAGGTATCCAAAATACAGAAGAAAACAGAAAAATTATAAAGAAATTATTTGCAGCTATAATGAATTCAGTACTGATCAGCATGAACATTAATTTTTATATAATCACACACACAAATCTATCATTACTCAAATTATATATAGTGAGTGTAACTGAATTGGTCTTATATTCCAACTTTGTACTATAGTACAACAGGGGAACAGAAATGGGGATTTTGCATAGGATGATGGAAGTAAAGCAAACTATAACTCATATTTCTCCTCCAGGAAAGTTAGATAATTTCACTTATTCATAGTGGCAAAAGATATCAGGTGTTATCTGTATGTATCTGTGTAGTAGATGCAGCTGATACATATCCAGTATCTCCCAGGCCACCAGCTACAGATTGAGGACAATGATCACTTCTAACTTGTGCTGCCTAAGGACTTTCTCTGGAGTTGAGGGAGCTGCGTCAGCCTATGTGCTTGCCTGGAAGCTCAGAAGTGTTGGGGATTTAGTGCATGAAGTGTTGGGGTGCAATGGGGGGCACCCCTCACGATGAGAGATGAAAATCAATGTGTAAATAACTCAGCTTCGTCATCTCCAGTAGAACGATTCTGAGGTTTGTTCTATAAAGTCATGAGAGGGTTCCAAGTGCTACTGAATTGTAATTGCTTGTCACATTATTCTGGTTATTAATACACACAATATTGTCTTTTCCCCTTTCTTGTTTCACATTCTCCATTTTCTCACTCATACTTTATGGACTAATCCT
Source organism: Craseonycteris thonglongyai (assembly GCA_004027555.1). Taxonomy (NCBI): domain Eukaryota; kingdom Metazoa; phylum Chordata; class Mammalia; order Chiroptera; family Craseonycteridae; genus Craseonycteris; species Craseonycteris thonglongyai. The sequence goes on from PVKE010026358.1 coordinate 2,945, forward strand.
CTGAATAAACTACCTGCATTCATGTCCACTTCTCAGAGTCTTCTTCAGGGGAAATCTCTCTCAATATGTGTTAATTAACTTAGTTCTTCCTTGTAAATATAGGAAGGTACCAACACATTTTAAGATTATGCTTTTCAGCTATAGTGAAGAACAACCAGCAAAAAATAGTTTTATACAAATGTAAAACCTTCTCCTTTCTTCTTCCTTTTAAGATGCAAACAAATGCTTCTATGCTTCACAGAACAACCTCGGAGAAAAGAAATTTTCTTTTCTCTAAAACAAGCAGTGTTAATTACCACAGGATTAGTTTGCAAAGATCTCCTATCCCCTCACATATAAACTGCAAATGCTCAAATTCCACCTCTTGCTATTTATCTCTAATACAAATTGTTTTTTTGTTTTTTGTTTTTTGTTGTTGTTTGTTTTATTTTAATTGTTTTTGAGAGAGACAGAGAGAGAGAGAGAGAGAGAGAGAGAGAGAGAGAGAGAGAGAGAGAGATACAGAGACAGAGAGAGAACCAAACTGGGGGCACTCCCCAGTTCAGCATATGGGTCCACATGGGCCGGGGCCAGGATTTGATTCTTGGTCCCAGGTGCTGCAAAGTGAGCGCTTAACCCACTGAGCCATCCTGGCTTCCCTAATACAAATTGTTAATAGTTCATTTAGAAATTTGTGAACATAAGATTCTAGATCTATAAGGAGGTTTTAAACTATCTCAAACTTCTTTAGTCCAAGTCTGTGGAATGTCTGTTTCCTTTTCCTCCTTTTATTGCCATTACTCTACAGATTATTGAATCTAAGGCAACAGTGACCATTACACAGTCCATTATTTGATACACCCCTAAGAAGAGGATACTGTGATCAAATAAACTATAACATACTACAGATTTTAAGATGAATTCTGACTTCAGAGAATTTGACTAGCCCCAAACAAAACAAACAATTCAAAACCATTGTCTGGATCAATTAAATATGGTGTAGTGTCTCGCATGGTCACTTAGGTGATTCTCATTGCTCCGCACTCAACACTGATCTCCTCCGGACCTGAGTATTTTCTGTGATCTCTGCAGATTGACATGCCCTGTGAACTACATTATCCAAGCTCCCATACTCTCTCCAATGGAAGCACCACCAGAACATCAGAAGGTGACAGAAAGAAACAACAGGGTGCTTTACTGGCCCTCTCACTCCCCACCTCCCTTTCTAGTTTAGTTGGTGGCTGCTTTCTTTTGTGGCCATTGTGTGGCTTTCCTTCCATGGCTCCAGTTTTCACACAGTTCTAGCCAGCATCTTTCTCCTCCTTTCTTTACAGGGGTAGTTAAGATTCCTTCTGGTAGTTTTTGAATGCTTCGTCATTACTGCTTGGGGCTTTTAGCCCTGGAAATCTTAATAAATAATCTTTGTATTAAATTTTTTCACTTAAAATCATTGATGATGGCACCAGTTTTCCACTAGGATCCTGACCAATAGAGATACTAAATTGGCCACAGAAAACAAACTTTTTTTTTCTTTATAAATTGTGGAGAACACAAGCAACTCCTTGCTAAAGTGAAATAGTACACTGGCAATTTGTGGCATGCAGAAGCACCACATTGAGTCAAATTTGCACAGTGATTACTTGGGATGGAGTGTCAATGGATGGGAAAGATTTAGGAGATCAGGTGTCTAGGAAATTTAGTTAATACAGTGGTAGCAGGGGTTGCAGAGATGGGAGGACTGAGTGAGTAATGGCTTCTCTGACTATCCTAGAGAGCATGCACATGCAGAAAGACAGAGTGACAGCTCCAGTAGCAGGAAAAACCATTAAAAACTCAAACTAAGGTAAGACCATCGTTTACAAAAATGTGGAGTCCTAAGACTCGAGAGAGAAAAACGGGTGGAGATGAGGCCGAAAACTTCAATCTCTCAAATGTCCTTGGCTCTTTCTTTACTGAGGGAACTGGTATTTTCTTTAAAAGCACAAAAACAAACAAACAAACAAAATTAATAAAAGTATTTAAGAATTTCAGTTGAGGCAATTGCCTTACAAGTGACATCAATTTTTCTCAGTATCCATGCTCTCACTGATTGCCTGTAAGATCAATACCTACCATTAGGTCCCACAAGTGAAAGAAATATTTGAGAGAAGCTATTTCACACATAGAAATTATTACAGGATTTTGCCAATATGTAGCAGCATGAGTCTAGAAAGTATATATGACATTAACTTGAAAAGTTATTACACCAAGAAGGGCGAACAGAGACTGAATCTGACTGAATCCATTGATATGGTTGCATTCATACAGGATTCAGAATTGAATGTGTTATCTCAAGTACCTGGGATGGCATTAACAGCTTATAAGAATGAAGTCCTAAAGTTTGGACTGTGTAGTGGCCTACAGTCAATGTGATTACAATGCCAGAACTTGCCTGTAGTAATGGGAAAAAAGGGGTCAGCAGGTAAGTTTTTCGGTAAAGGGCTAGATAGTAAATACCTTAGGTTTTGGGGTCCACATAAGATATCTTTTTTTCTTTCATCTTCTTTCTTTCCTTCTTTCCTCCTTTCTGTCCTTCCTCCCTCCCCTCCCTCTCTACCTCCCTCCCCCTTTCCTTCCTTCCTTTTCTCTTCTCCCTCTCTCCTTCCTTCTTCCCCTCTTCTCTTTCTCCTTTTTTTTTTTATAACACTTTAACAATGTAAACATTTTCTTAGCTCACAGGCTATACACAAAGAGGTTACCACTGGTTTTGGATTGTTGGCAATAGTTGGTGACCCTTGCCCTAGGGAGTTCTGACATTTCCATCACTAAGCATGAAAAAATTCAATAAAAAGAAAAATTTAATCATGTGAAGCCACAATGGCTCAGTGGGTTAAGCGCTCACTTTGCAGCCCCAGGGTCCGAGGATCGAATCCTGATCCCAGCCAGTGTGGACCCATGTGCTGAACGGGGGTGTGGCCCCCAGTTCAGTTCTCATCCATCGAGACAAGCTTTCCATGTGGGAGGCCCTGGTTCAGCCCCCATCTCGTGGGGGCATGCCTCCCATGTGAGAGGTCACTGCCTGGTTCCTGCCCTGCGTGGCCCCCTGCCCACCCGTGTGGAATGAAAGTATGTTGAAAACTGATGATGTACTACTATGGATACTGCTCTGTGCCCTCCTCCTTCTCTCTCTCTCTCTCTCTGTCTCTGTCAAAAACAATAAAATAAGTCATTTTTTAAAAAATTCAATCATGAAAATTTCTATGATGTTTGTCCTTTGTCCTCTGGCGACAATGACAAGAATTGAACCTTTAAATGAAATATATGTATAGTTGATGAAACTTTAATTTCATCTTTCTGAAGAAAACAATTGTAGGTTTGAGTACAGAAATTGCTAAGTTGCTGTAGTTGGGATTCATAGCCTCCTGTTTAGTTCATAGACTCACAGTTCTTTGACTAAGGGAAGGCCAAGTTCCTTTGAGAAAGAATTCTTTTCTCTGCTGCTAAACACGTATACAATGAATCTTCTTCCCAGGATCCTTCACAAGGCTGCATCTATGTGTACTGGGGAACATGTTTCAGTGCTTATTAGTTACTGATCTCCATGGAAACAAAATCCTGAGGACCCAGAACACCACCATGGCACACTAGTAAAAGTGGAAACTTGTGGAAGGTGTAGTGATAAATTATACCTTATGCTAGATACATCTAATCACAATTTTAATTTCAGTGGGCCCATATAGATGTCATTATGGGTATATTTTAAGTCACAATTGCATATGGGCAATACATGCACAGAGGAAATGGCAGAATGTTTATAGAGACTGAGGATATTATGGTAGAAAGAAAAAATGTAAGTCTCTGGAACTATTAAACCCTATAACCCTCCCACCACCAAAATAGTAAACTAAAATACTGGGATAATTGTACAGATTAGTGGCAGCAACAAAGATCTGAACAATGTAATGGTAATTTCTTCACATCTCTGCTTAACTCACCAGTTTGACAATACAAAATAATTGTCAATTTTCAAAAACTTACCGTATTTTCCGGCGTATAGGACGACCGGGCATATAAGACGACCCCCTAATTTTACAGTTAAAACATAGGTTTAGGCCTATATTCTCTGTATAAGACTACAGCCTCGGAAGTGGGGGGTAGTCTTACACAGTGAATATAGGCCTAAACCTATGTTATAACTGTAAAATTAGGGGGTCGTCTTATACGCCTGGTCGTCTTATATGCCGGAAAATACGATAATCCAGTGTTGATATCAACTTCTGTTGTACACTAGATATTTTTCCTGATATAAATGGGTCTGCAAATGTACCAATATCAGTCCAAGGTGAATGATTTGCTGCCTTACAACCCAGGAGTGGTTATCCCTGAAATACAATGTTGAGAGGAAATTTTCCCAGTTAACAGAACTCTGGGTAGTATCTCTAATTGTCCACTAAAATCTGGAGCTATAAATCTATTTTGAGTAAAAGAAGAAAGAGTGGAAAAGAATATGCTCATTATAGAATTAAAATATTAAAAACGAGGTTACTACCGGTAATTAAGAACACATATTTTTGAAACATGAGCCTACAAGTTATTTTCTTCTATGCAATAATGTCTTTATATTCTTTGTGGTTTACATTCAGGCAAGTTAGTTTTGAATTCATGTTTTCTTGTCTTCTTTGTGAGTAACTGGACCTGCTTAACAAACCTATGGTCACATTGGTGATCAAGAAATGCTTGCTGAATATTTGTTAGATTTACAATTTAGGTCTCAATAGGATCAAGGTTTGATGTGTTTTTATATGGTTGTAAGAAAATTCATCTTGGAAATACCTGCCCCTGTGGCAAGACACTACTCACAAAGGTAAAGTTAATTTTGAAGAAAAACATATAAGTAAACAAAGTTAGGATAGTAAAGGCAGAGATTTGAAGACATAAAACAGAGATATTACCTTTGAATAATTACACCACTAGACTAAATTTACATGACTATTGAGTTTGTCAACTGCATAGAAATAAATGCACACTAAAAAAACCCCAAATATTACTTTATGTAAATTTTATCTCAATATTTATGAATATAAAAATAAATCTATAAAAAATTAACAAGATTTAAAAAATTGAAAAAATTAATATCTAGAGTTGCAACTTCCTAGCAGAGTAACTAATAATTATAAAATATCTTCTGAACTCTATTAAACTTTATTTACCCACATTACCTAACCCTAAAAATATATGAAGTCAGAATTTGATACAAATCTATATTAATTAGTCAATAATAATTTTAGTACATTTCTAACCTAAAAATTGCATCCCTTTTAAAAGACCTACTGGATATTAGTGGGGACTCGGCTACAGAATAAGTTTGCAACAAGTATTCCAATTCTTACCTATTATTGTTTTGTTAAGCTTCCTTGGTCTATGATCCAAAGTCTGCTGTGTTTGAGGAGGTAAACTGTCTAGTTTTGAGATTTCACAGTACAAGCTACACTTTCTAACACATTAGCCAATGTGAACTTCATTAAAGACAACATTTGATTTCTCCTCTGCCTTATTCTTGTGTCTTATTTCTCAATTGTTTAACAACTTAAGCATTTGAACCAGGATATTTATTGTTCCATCCCCACCCCCATTCGCCATACAAGTTTGTTTTTTTTTACTGAAAAGTGGGTTAACACTTGACTGTGAATGTGACACATTTCAAAGGGACATATGCTGAAATTCCATTCAATAATAATAATTTACAAAGTTCATTCATATGCACCTTATGGTGTGTTTTTATGCTGTATGCTACAATTTTAACAAAAGTATTCTAACTCAGTTTAACTCAAAAACAAGTATTTAAACTAAAGATGCAAGTTAGAAAGTTTAAGAAACTTGCTCAAGTTCATATCAACAGTGAGTCAGGAAGCTGAGCTTAAATCCACAATTCACAGTATCTACTGTCAACTCTAGTTTGCATATTAAGCCATACTGCAGGCAGTAGTATTGAGAAAATGAAATAAAATTGCAATCCCTTCCTTGACATTCCCAATGGACAAGAGCATATAATCAGTCGATCAGATTAAAAAGAGAATTTCAGTTCCACTGGCAAATCTAATTTAGCTGCCCTAGTTCTGAGCAAGAGAAAAGAATGTTGGCACTCCTTAGTTTCTTTGTTCTCCCTCACTTCTGGCTTCTACTTCTTTCCAAAGTACAAGATGATGGCAGGAGTGGAAGAGAAAGACAAAGTATGCCTTATCATTTCTCACGAGCAATGACCAAATATATAGGTTATGGGTTTCTTCTTAAATTCCTTTCATGGACTTCAAGCAGATCTGACTGTGTGAATGAATGCTTTTTAGTCTCCATTACTGAAGTATATACATCAAAGCTACGGTAAATACACTCCATGTCCTCAAACACTAGTAAAATCTTGTGATCTAATTACATTGGCAAGTATTTGATTATCGTTTAGGCACTAATGTCTTTCAATAGTTTTGTTATGTGTAGCATATGGTGTCATGCTATGAGATTATAACCGAGTAAGAACACACCATTAACAAAACCCTCAGCAGGAAATTTATCTTACACCCTACTCTGGGGATTATAAAATATCTTAGAAATGGTTGTATGCTAGAGAATATGTACATACTGAAACAAGGAACAGAATAAATTTTTACTTATTTGTTTAAAGCAATACTAGGAAGCCTGTAATACCCCACCCCTTCCTGGTGTCTGCACCCTCTAAAGCCATTCTTGACTGGAAGGGAAATAGGAGGCCTAGCTAAGTGTGTCTCCTACCACTCCCAGAGGCAACCCAAAGCCTCCTGGGGCCTATGCTCACAGTAAACATGACTTCTGGGTAGAGCTCATGCAATAATGGGTGATCAAAACACTGCATGTTTCTAGAAAAGTCCTCAACTCTGTTCATCACAAGGTAACAGCTACATTGCCCCACTGTGACTAGATTCTCTTCTTATAATGTGGCCCAGGGTATTCTTGCATCAGAACCCCTTTTGGAGGGGAAGCCGGGATGGCTCAGTGGGTTAAGCATTCACTTTGCAGTGCTGGGGACCCAAGGATCAAATCCCAGCCCCATCCCTTGCGGACCCATGTGCTGAACTGGGGAGTTCCCACAGTTCAGTTCTCTCTCTGTCTCTGTATCACTCTCTCTGTCAAAAACAATAAAAAATTTAAAAATTAAAAAAAAAAAAAAAGAACCCCTTTTGGTGCTTGATAGAATTCAAATTTCCTGGGTTTGGGGCTCAAGGAAGAATTAGCTATCATGTAGCTAATTAAACACTTGGCTAATTTTTAAGTCCACTCAAGTTTGAGAATTGCTGTAGAGTCTTCTTTATACTGATAGTATTTCTAGTACCATGTTCTTATTTCTCAAGTTTTGCTGGTATAAAAAGAGAAAATGAAGATTTTAGACTTTCCTGATGATGAAGATATAAGGCCAAATGTTTAATAATGTTATTTATTATGGAATGAATACATGTAAGTAATTCAATTCACTAAAATCATTAACCTGATCAAAATCTGCCTTATTTTACCAAATTGATTTTGTTTTTCATATGAAGGCCAAGTTGCCTATTTCTAAACCAAGAATACATTATTTGAAATTATTCATCTAAAATTTAGATTTCAATTTGGAAATAAATATTGTGTTTATGATGTCAACCAAAATGATAAAAATATAAATTCTGATGGGGGTGTGTGTGGGGGGGCAAGACAGGAAATTTTATAATAAAATATGTAGTTAAATAAAAGCAATTTTAAGTATTCCAGTTTATGCTCACTTTAATAAAAATTGATATTTTGCTGTCATTAATTCCCATGCTCCAGGTGTTATAATAAGAAAATTAAGAACCCAGAATTTAGGCACTAATCTGGTTACAAAAGCCAAGGTTAAAAAAAAATTAATGTTCAATTACTTTACCCAAGGCTAATATTTTATACAAGAATGAAAACTAAATTGTTTTCTGAAGTTAAATAATGAAGCATTGAGAATTTCTGATGGGACTATCTTCATTAATAATTTGACCTTTGGAAGTATCTACTATAATAAGATCAATGTGTAAATTCTTATAAAAATGTGAACTTCCAGACAAAGAAATATGAATTTAGGATATAAAGAACCAGGAAGAATTATTGCAATTGTTCCTATATTTCTTCTTTGCTGTTATAATGTAAAATGATACCGTCCATCAAAAACTTAAGCTCTAAACCTTATAAAAGTTTTAAAAATAAAACTATTCCAAGAATACATGAAAATAAGTGTTTTAAATGTATCTTAAACAATTTTAGTAATCCATTTTATTTATTGAATTTGATTGCTTAGTTACTTATATTTAAACACAGTGTATAGAAATAACTATTTGAATATTTAGTTTTCCCTATATTTTTTCTCTGGGTTTGTAAATCTAAGATACTATTACAATTTAGAATTTTAACCACTTGATTTTAAGGAATTTCTACATCTTAATATAGTTTATAATTGTAAGTAAAGTTGAAAATCAGTAACAGATACTTAATAACAGAGAGAGATGAATAATATTACTCTACAGTGGAAATTCTTAATACTTTCAGACAATTATATTTAACAGATAAATGTCCTAACCTTCTATGGTCATGATCCTCACTACTCTAACATTTTATAGCTCTCACTCATCACTGGGATTTTCAGATCAGGTATTTTGAAATTCAACACGAAGATATACCATAATCATTGATAAGTATCTTAATGTTGATAAAAAAATACCTCAATATCAATTCCCTAATAATTTATAGCTTTTTATACGTTTACTTAATTATGTTGTGAAAAAAAAAAAAGGTTCAGATTTTGAGAGATATAGAGATTATGAAGTTCAAGTCCTGCCCTTAAAGGGACTTCGTAATTATATTACAAAAATAAAATGGATTTTTGCAAATTATCTTAAAAAAAATTTTTAATATCTTATTAAGACCTGTGGTTGAAGAATCTAACCTCATTTATCCTAGTGATAGTGTAAAAGTATTATCTTGGGAATAAAATATCAATAAATCTTTAAGTATCACAAAACTCAGAACCAATAATTCACAAATCAAAAAGATCTAAATTCTACAAAGTGTCCCTGCTTGACATAAAAAGAAATTTGAAAATGTATCATAAATGAATGTTCAATCCACATTGAACATTACAAAATTATATGTACAATGTGAGTTCTTTCATGTATGTGCACACAAACTCACAATTCAAGATAAATATACACTTATTTCTGAGTGTAGGACTTTGGTATGCTGTAATTTTACTCTTACATTATTCTCTTTTTTTCAAATGTCCTACAATGCACATACATTACTTTTATAAGAAAATACCTTTAAAAATTATCCCATGTAGTTCTATTCACAGGCAAACCAGCCTGACTCCAACCAAATTTTTATCATTGAGGGAAAATATTCTTAAAATAATTTTCTACTCGTGTTAAAAATGGTTCATGTTTTCAGCGAGTAAAACAAAGTGGTAGCATGAAATATTAGCCACATTTTACAGGGAATACACATTTAAATCAGTTGTTTTTTAGGTTATCTTTGTCCTTCTAAGGGGTGGGCTGGAATAGGGCTTTATGTATGGAAGCAGATGGTGTCTACCACTAAGCTTAGTAGAAATTTATCCAAATATTTCAGAAACAGCCCTCACTCCGTCATTTAAAAGTTCTTCAAGCTGGTTGTTTCATGATTAAGTTGTTTCAGTATCTTTATTTGAAATAAATGAGATACGGATCTTTAATTCCTAGAGATAGCATATGAATCCCGTCTACTGGGCTAGGGCCCAGCACCCAGCATTCATTGAAATGTATGGCAGTGATGATGGTGACAATAATGATAATCATAATAAAGACCTCCAAAATGCAGAGAGTGCCTAATAGGTTCCAATGACTATTCTGGTGTGTTACAAGCATTCACAACTTCTTTTAAACCTATAACAACCCCATGAACAAGTGCTCTCCTTATCTCATTTTGCATTGGTGGTGACCAAGGCAGTGAGAAGGTAAACAAACAGCTTGCCAAAGTTCACATGTCTGTACTAGTACGAATTGTAATAGCAGCAGTAGCCAGTAGCATTAATGATTATTAAACATGTAAAATCACTGAATGTGAATAAATATCAAATGTAAAAGCCCCAAATCACAGGACTTTCTTTTTTATTTTGCTATTAAAACAATAGTAATTCCAGAGAGGTGCTCTAATAATGAATAAGTATACATCTTGCTGGGTATGACTACATATGGGAAATATTGGTGAGCTCTTCACATTTTGTAAAAGCTATTTCTTCATGGTTATGTCAGTGGTGTATGAATGTCTGATGGATAGGGTCCTATCTGTGGCATTGATGCTATTCTATGCCTTTCTCAACTCCATGTATGTTTTAAAATCTATATTAGTTTCCTACTGCTGTCATAAAATATCACTACAAACTTAGTGGCTTAAAAGCAATAGAAATTTATTATCTTATAGTTCTGGAAATTAAGTCTGAAATCAATTTCACTAGGCTGAAATCAAGACATTGGCAGAGATCTGTTCCTTCTGGATGCCTTAAAAAAACTCATTGACTTGCATTTTCCAGCTACTAGAAGTCATCCACAGTTCTTGGTTCATGACCCCATTCCTTCCATTTTCAGGCCATGTCACTGCTTCTCGCTCTCCTGCCACACTCTTTCACTTCTAAGGAAGGACCCTTTCTTTCTAACTTGCATCTTTAGTTTAAATACTTGTTTTTGAGTTAAACTGAGTTAGAATACTTTTGTTAAAATTGTATCATACAGCATAAAAACACACCATAAGGTGCATATGAATGAACTTTGTAAATTATTATTATTGAATGGAATTTCTGCACCCTCTAAAGCCATTCTTGACTGGAAGGGAAATAGGAGGCCTAGCTAAGTGTGTCTCCTACCACTCCCAGAGGCAACCCAAAGCCTCCTGGGGCCTATGCTCACAGTAAACATGACTTCTGGGTAGAGCTCATGCAATTACATTAGGCTCACATGCATAATCCATGATACTCTCCCCATCTCTAAATAAACAGATAGCAATCTTAATTCTATCAGCCACTTCAATTCCTCCTTGCCACATAAACTAACACATTCATATGTTTGGGGATGAGGAGATAAACTCCTCTGGGAGCCACGGTTCTATCTACCGCAACATCTGAACACTGCTTGCTTTCAGTTCTAGTTTCTTCTCTTTCTTTCCCAAAGACTTCTGAAATAAAACAGACCTATGTGCAATATACAGTAGACTCTCAGTTAACTGCCATCCATGGGGACTGGTAGAGGCTGGATGAATGTAAATAGACTCTCTGTTAACCAGCACTCAAGCAACTGACACGCAAGTAACCACCAAATCTCAAGCAACTGGTAAAAAAATTTTGCCTGGTGCTTGAGATCTCTGGTTGCTTGAATTCCAATTAATGGAGAGTGTACTATATTTTCTGTTTTTCCTCACAAAGTGTTATAGGATAACTCTGACTAAATAGCTTAAGTAATCACTGTTTAAATTTCTCATTGAGTCAAAGCAAATGATACATTAGAATAATTTTCTAACAGTGAATTAGTAGAGGTTTGAAAATTCCCTTGAAGATGCAAAGCATTAGACAGATGCAAGTTATTATCCTTGCATTCTTAAAGTATTCATTATTGCAAGCATTTTACAATATATTTTAATCACATCTGTATTACAGCTTTGATGATTTTAAATACCCTAATGGCCCTCATTAAAGACACTGTTTTTCTGGCATTTATTGCAGATATTCCTCTTCCTACTACTTGATTCACCACCAAGGAACTTGCAAGTAGAAAACTTTTCTAAATTTTTATGGTTATTAGAAGGCAACTGTGTTTGCCTATACTATATATTATAAAGAATGTTTTTAAGTTGAAATATTAATAGGTAACTATATCATCATTTATGTTGCACATTTTTTTTAAAGATTTATTTTTATTGTTTCTGACAGAGAGACAGACAGAAGGGGGAGAGCCCAGAGCAGTCTCCGTAGTTGTATGCCATTAGTTTTCCATATAGTTTCATTCTGCAAGTGGGTACGGGGCCAAGCAAGGCTTGAACTTGGCTAGGCGCCTTGTATGCCTGGGGTGGGAGCCAAACTGGGGGCCTCCCACATGAGAAGCTTGCTTCGGTGAGAATCAAACTGGGTGCACACCCCAGTTCAGCACATGGGTCCACACAGGTCAGAGCCGGGATATGAATCTCAGACACCCGGGCTGCAAGATGAGCACTCAACCTGCTGAGGCATCCTGGCATCCTCACATTTGTCTATTAAAATGACTTTCTATATGCAGTGGTTACTTCACTGATTTTAAAAATGAAAATGTCCATATGGGAGGAATAAATACCATTTTGATATGAGTATATTGATGTGTTTCAGATTAAAATGAGTTCATTTCAAAATCATACAGCGGTTAAGAGGCCAATCTTCAGAGTCAGGCTGTCCTGGGGTCCAAATTCAGCAGGCCTCAAGCTGATAATTACCGGTACCCTCTCTGTGCATGAAATCCCCACTACTGACATCTAGATAACACCACTTATAAAATCAGTTATTGTGAGAATGAAATGAGATAAAGTATGTGAAGCATTTCCCATAGTGCTTGACACCTGTAAGTGTTAAATAAAAGTTTGTTTCAACCTTCTGGAAAGTGAAATGTGCCTTTGGAAACAGTGTTTGCTAGTGAGTGGGATGCAAACTCTTGGAGACTCATTGACAAGGAGTCATAAAGGAAGAAAGTTATTCCCTTTAGAAAACTTCTCCAATCCTGATTACTTCAAGGACAATGTCTCAGTTTAAAGCTCTTGTGACTTCATGAACTCCAATACTATCAACGAGAAAGTGACCTATGTCCTCAGATACAATTACTATTTAATTTTCAATCTATTTATTTGTATGTTTATCTTCTATTTATAACAACAATTTTTCACTTCTGGTAGTGATATAAATGTTCCTTTTAATATATTTAAGCTAAAAAAAAAAAAAGTTTCTCTAAAGAAAATTTTTTCTTAAACAAGAAGATAGGTAGTGTAGCCAAAAATTGAGGAAGGTCTTATGAGAATGGCTGAAATTTGCAAAACACTGTCCCGGGAGACTGCACTCATGACTGAATTCTGAAATGAGTAGTGACTTTCTGAAACAGCAGTTATGCATCAGGAGTTACCCCCAGGAGGACTCAGAAAAAAACATTCTTAGCTGTTGCCTGTCCCTGGTAACTAGTTCTCGTGACTGAACTACTCAGATTCAAGCAGGCAGAAGTTTTTTGACCCCCCTGATGTTGAATTAGAATGCATCTAAAAAGAAATATAGCCATTCAGATTGTTTTATGCATACTTTACTTAAATAGAGTTCCTGAGGCTGGAGTCATCTTTTCCTGTGTCCCTTGAATCCAGCACAAGAGATCAAGAATAAATGTCTGAAGAATGAATGAAGAATGAATGAATGAAGGATAATTACTCCTGCCTAAGACTATGGAGGCATTAATTCACTCTCTCGATAAACATCCTCAAATGCCTACAGAAAGCATTAATTTTTGCAGTGTTTTTCTTTGTAGATAAGATATATGAATTGAATTATTATTATGAGCCAATCATTCTCCTGAATAATTAATGTTATATTATCAATATACATCATGCCTCCTGGGCATCAGAGAAGTTACATGGCTGCAAAAGTTTCATTAGTGACAGAGCCAGGACTTGACCCTGTGCTCACATAACCTCAAATCCAGTGCTACCAAAAAGTATTTCTTATGTTATTTCATACTATTCAGTCTTAAATACCACATGATTGCACTTATATGTGAAATCTGAAAAACAAAATAAATGAACAAACAAAATAGAAACAAACTCATAGATGCAGAGAACAAATTGATGGTCACCAGATTGGGGGTGAGTGAAAAAGGAGAAAGGAATTAAGAAGTAGAGTTATATAAATAGTCACATGGATGTAAACTAATATTATTATAGTTGTGTATGTCAACTGTAATTGAAAAGTAAATGTTAAAAAGTTAAAAGTAAATAGAAAAACTCTTCAGTCTTTCTTCATATTAATTAATAAACTTGGTTCTTTTATCTAATAAATTACTGTGGATTTTTCTTTCTTTCCCCCCCCCCCTTAGTTTTTAAATGTTCTGCAATAGATTTACAAGAGGAGAGAGAGAAACTGAAATATTTGTGAATGACACATCACCAAATAGCCTTATTAATGTAATTTTAAAGTGCACATACAAATACTAAATATATTAAAATGACAATACCGAACAAATAAAACTGTTAAAGTAAACATAGAAAAATAAAAATAGAAATACATATACCAGTTTTTTTCTATTTTTAAAAAGTCCTTGTTAGATATTTATGTGCATGTATTATTTTAGAAAAAAGAATACTTAAACATGATTTAATCTTCTAGACATACATGGAAGATATTAAATTTCATTTGCTTTTAGACTTCAATCATACTTTTTCTTTCTGTTTGCCCCAGAAGATAATTTAATTAGCTAAATATTCTGTTATATTAAAAGGTTATACAAATCTTAGTAAAAATAACTAAACTATGTTATAAAAGTTAATTTAATATTGAAAAATGCCTTAAAATTATCTTTGTATAAAAGGTTTCAATAATTTTTAGGATTTTTTTTTTCATAAAAGAAAGCCCTTCTGCATACCAAACAAATAGCCAAACCAGGGTGGTTATCAAAGGGTAGATATAGGACTCTAAAGATATTCAGAAATATGGCATTCAGAAATGGATACATTTTTACTTATTCTTTTACATAAACCTAAAATGATACTCTAATGTCACTCTTTGAATTAGGTAATGAACAAGCTTCTATTAATGTGCTTATCTCTGCTGACCGATGCCAGAGGTTACCCCTTCCTTTAAAGAGTGTCTATTTCAATAATAAAAGTTATTGCCACATTAATATTATTTTCTACTTAGACCGTTAAGTTAGTCAATCTCCAAGGCATAAAATTCATTCTCTGTTTAAATTATCTGCATTTATATCAGCTTCCACTATTTTCAGTAGAAAAATATTTCAGAAACAATTTACTTTAACACTTAATAGCCCATATGCTTGCTTCAAAAATTTCTGACATGGAAGCAATCTATTTATGGCCATGTAGTCAAGTTGCCCTTAATTTTGGAATGTTTTGATAAACGAAATCCTAATATTTAAACAATGGGAGGCCACTTACATAACTCACATGATTATTGACACAGTGGAAAGTTTACATGGTCTAACATGTGAAAATATCTGTAAAATCATTTGCTCAGTTGAGATGCACAGGTATTTAAATAACCAACTACATAAACAGATAATCTCTAAAATATTCTTATACTGTCTTTGAATTCCCTATGTACTTTCACAGTTCCATTTCATTCACACACTTCACTTTCCCTAATACATAACCACCTTCTGATTTTCCTTTCATTTTCTCTACCAGATTTCATGATCAAAGCTTCTACCTGAATGGTTGGATTAATCACAAGAGAATTAAAGAGAAAAGCAAATTATATGTGTCCTCCTCAGCATACCAATGTTATTTCCCCTACTCTACAGCCTCTTCAGTTTCTACTTCTATTATAAACCTTCTTTCCTCTCATTCTTTTTAAATGTGGTCAACAGTAAAGGATCAGAACTTTATTTTTTTTACTTGTTATTTTTATAAATTAATTACTAAATTTATTGGCATTACAATGGTTGGTAAAAATTACATAGCCATATGTGACTACATGGATGGACCTTGAGATCATCATATTAAGCGAGATAGGTCAGACTGAAGAAATCAAGAACCACATGACTTCACTTATATGTGGAATATAAAACTGAAAGCAACAAGGAAACAGAAACTCAGGGACACAGTCAATAGTTTAGTGGCTACCTGAGGCTAAGGGTGGAGGGGTGGGGAGAAAGGAGGGGGCATCAAATATAGAGTAATGGAAAGAGAACTGAGTGGTGAAGCACATAATGTAATACAAGGATCAGAATTTTATTTACAACAATATAAAGAAGCAGCAAATATTTGGTTTAATGAACCATCTTATCAAGAACAATTTTCTATTTAACAGTAATGATAACTTTGTGCAAAAAAACTGTTTTCTCTACCAACATTTAGATGACAACACATTCATTCCATGGTTAAATATGTCTGTGAAACAATAAATTTGAGAAAACTAAAGATGCACAGACAGTTGCAGAATGTCTCAGATCACTGCAATATTCTTTCACCACAGAACACTTTTTTCCAAGGAACATATACTACAGAACACAGGTTGGGCAATGCAGTACTAAAGTAATAAAGTCCTAGAAGTGTATGTTCAGGTGTTTCAGGTACTAGCCAGCAGGTAAGCCATGGATGTCACCCTTTGTAATGTCCCACATGGCCACTCACATACTCACCTAGCAACAGCTGTGATAGCTACAAATTACAGAGCACCTACTATGCTGCAAGTCTTACTAAATGGTCTTTAATGGTTTCATCATGACTTACAGGGAGGTCTTATAACATAGTTACATAAAGTCATATACCTACTAGGTGATGCAGCTAGGCTTTGAATTCAGAATGAAAAACCCAAGCCTAGATTTTTATGTGCGGCAGATCAGAGAATTGTTTGAAGAGAAGATATAATATAATATTTTTAAACATACTTTTTGATGAATTTTCTATATTTTCCTAAGCAGAAGCAAAAATGAAATTTGTTAGTTGCTGATTTCTCAGCAAACTGACTCTAACAAAAGAAGCAGAAAAGTCATCTCTTTCCACAGTCACAAATGATTTATAATTACCCATAGGTTACTCAGAACTAGCAGTATGCTAATGAAACCTTTCTCTTTTTCTGCTGACCTACAAAGATCTAGATGAGATGCTACATAGATGTATACCCTATAGGGAACAAATTGTTCTGACATAATTTAAGCAATCCTGAATATATCGCTAAAGTTTCACCTACACAACTATATCAACTATTTCTTTTATCTATATATTAGATAACAAAATTTAAGAGACTCTGAGTCAACTCCATTACGACCTAGTTTTTGTTTTATGTTGTATCTTGTGGCAGGGACAGGAGATAACCCAAGCACACAATATAGTTGTGGACTAAGTCTCCTTCAAGAACAAACAAATAAAAACTAACCATATTTTTATTTTGAAAAGTTTGATGTCTAAACAGAATTCTCAAAATGTGAAAAAATATTCTTTACTCATTAACTATTATCCCTGAAGCCAACACACAATATTCATACACAGCACCATGTCATTTGTAGGGAATACCTAGAGAAAGGTATGTGTTAGAGATATTATTGTGTTTAAGGTAGTAATAAGAAAAATTAAACAGCAAGACTGGGAAAATTTTTACACGAGAATGTAAAAATACAGAGAATGTGCCATATAAACACATTTCTTCTAATAAAAGCTCATGCTTAAACTAATAATACCTGCCATTTTCTAAATACTTGCTATGAAAGTTCCATGCTCTTTACACACAGAATTACATTTAATCATTATTATGTCCCTATGAAAGAGGTGAGTTACACATTTCAGATATAAAAAAATTGGATCTGCTTAAATTAATGTCACTCAACAAGTAAGTGACAGATGCCATATTTGAATCAATATAGATAGGTAGAGATATTGGTATAATCAACCCACAAATGCAAACAGAACTTGGAGCTTCAAGTATCTTTTAAAATAACATTTATCAATATTAAATTGGAAAAAAATGTATAAGAAAACAGTTGAGAAATTAGCAGATTTGTTTGACTGGTCTGTAATGCAAATAAAAATCTCAATATATATTAATCTGCAATTCTAAATGCATATCCAAAGACATATATTAAATTCCTTTTTCAAAGTAATGACTTTTTTTTTCATTTTATATCTTATACAGTTTAATACTAACTAGCAAAATATTGCATATTTTTTCTTCCCATAATCTCAATGCAGAAGTCACATTTTCTAATTAATTAATGATTCAAGGTACTAATTTTGATTAAAAATGTTACATGAAAAGACATTTTAAACATAGAAAGCAATATCTTGTTACATTTATTCATAGAATCACATCAGGAAATCACCTTTTATGTGATGGTAACATGAGTAAGTGGAAAGTTTCCAAATTTGTTAGTTGATTTAAATAAACCAAATTACAATATATTTATTCTGAAACCTAAGACCTTTTATACACAGAATTTTCCACTTAAAATAATTCAATGGAAGATTACTAGCATTAAAAGTTGATTCTCCCCAAATCAGTGTGTAAATATAATGCAATCCCAATGAAATAAAAGGCATCTGTTTTTGTTGGTGTAGATCCAGAAAATAGAAGCTAGCTCATGATCCAGAAATTCTTGGGGTCCTGACACCAGTGTTCCAGGTGCCCACAGAGGATTCAGTGCCTTCCTGATTTCCTTGCTTCCTTATGGTGATAACAGATTCCCAACCACCTGAACCCCTGGCAGGGGGCAGTTAGGAAAATTTTTTCTGGTGGCCCAGCCTAGAGGTTGCTCCCAAGCTAGTTACATCAGTTACATAAAAACCTAATTCCCTATATTAAAGTTCTTACCACTTAAAACTGCTAGACTACTTTCTATCAAATCCCTCTAAATCATGTGTTAAACAACATCACAATTGTTCTATGGGAAGAGAGAGAAGTAAATGAAACAATCTAAAATGCAAATAAAACAATAAAATAATAAACATCTAATAATAGCCAAGAAAATTATGAAGAAAAAAATATTTCTTGGGAGAACTTTTCTTTAGCAGATACTGGCTTGGGAATAAAAAATACATCAGTGGAACAGAACAGAGAATTCAGAATGTAAATCCCAGTACATATGAAAGCTTGCTATACAGCAAAGGTGGTATTTCAGTTCAATAGAAAGAGTAGGGTTCATTTAATAAATGCTGATTTCTCAACTGGCAGCTCTTATTTACTTTTTTAAACTTAAGTAGGGTTCCAGCCTCTTGCTATACACAAAAATAAATTCTAGGCACACTACAAGCAATTGTAAGAAATAAAAATCTCAGGACATTAATATCTACAGAGCCTTTCACTCCAGAATGCCAGACTGTACATTCTTCTCTAGTGCATATGGAACATTCTGAAAGTTTGGCCATTTATCGGGACACAAAATTAGCTCAATAGATTTAAAAAGTTTGAAACCATACCAAGCATACTCTCTGACAACAATGTTTTGAAATTAGAAATCAACCACAAAAGAAGAGCAGATGAAGTCACAAATATATGGAAATTGAGCCACATGTTCTTAGAGGACAACTGGGTCAAAGAAGAAATAAAAGGAGAGATAAAAAGATACGTAGAAACAAATGAGAATGGCACTACAACATATCAAAACTTTTGGGATACAGCAAAAGCAGTCATAAGAGGGAAGTTTATATCACTTCAGGCCTATCTCAAGACACAAGAGAAGTCCCAAATAAACA